>APFE030347938.1:67334-99122 GCA_000404065.3 Pinus taeda
GCTTATCCTATGGCAATCTCATGTTTCCAGTACAGTTGGTCAAGGCACAAAAATAAGAAAGAAGACCAACCTGCTCCGTATCTTGGCCGAGGCTTCTCTCACTCATCATGACACTCATTAGCATCCTCCTAGCAGAAAACCCAAGAAATTTTGAGAGTTTTGAGGCATTTTTGGCATTTTTGAGAAATTTACAGGTTTTGGCCATTTGAGTGGTCTCACCCCGTGCGCGACCAGTCATGAGGACAGCTCAGAATGGGGAAAACTCTAAATTTTTGGAATTTTCATGCAAAGATACGCTTGCCTATGGAAGGGTTTCAAATTTTATGAAGATTTGGGCTCCAAAAAGCTCAAAATACATGCAAATTTTGACTTTCTGCCCCTTTTTTGAGTTGCAGAAAGCAGTCTTGGGAGATTTGATTTTTGAGGGGTCAAATCAACTCCAAATTTAGAAATTCTAGTTGGGTTTGAAATTAGACTTCCATACCTTTCCAACGAGCTATCCTGCACCTAATTTGGACACCAGGAAGGCCCTCAAACAGAGCTTCCAAGGGGCACGACCAGTCAAGGTCAAGGGCACGACCACTCAGGCAAATTTGCCAGTTTTGACCAGTTCGGCCAGCAAAACACTGTTTTCACCTTGGTTGACTGTTGAGGCATGTAAATGATGGATTTTTGTGTAAATTTCATGGCACTTAGGTATTTTTACTCTTCTTAACCACTTCTAGAAGCTTCTTTGATGTAAATGGTAAATATTTAATGCATTGATAGGTTTCCTAACTTTTAGAGGCAAGTTGTTGTGCTGGCCTATTATCTAGTGACTGATTTAGAATTAGTTGCAACAGCTCCTAGGAAGCTGAGCTCGACCCCTAGAGGTGGGGAAAGGAGTTAGACCTCCTATATTATGCCTTCTCTTTCTCATTTTCATGGTTGGACTCTAGAGGGAGAAGCTCTATTGTATTGTTGACTTGTATTTCTGCAATTTGAGGAAAAGGAAGGCCAGGGTTTTGCAGACTTCATTGTGGATTCTTGTGGATTATTATGTTGATGTTGTGTTTCCTACTGTTATTGTAAGTGTGTTTATGTGTTCCATTTCTCAATCTCTTGCTGCTATTTAAAAAAAAGAAGTGATAAAGTTTTGAATTCATGCATGCCATGCTCAGCTTTCAATTTTGTTTAAAATTTATGTTTTCCACTGTCTAGAGAGGATTCAAATTCATTGTTCGCCCTCTTTAGCCTCTCTTCTTTCCTCCTTGATCATCTTTTTCAGCTAAAGGCATCAGCATAAACTCCTACCTTGCCCCAAAGACCCACCTGCGAAAACTGAGCCCAATCCCCGCACCCTGAATTGCACTCCCTCCAATTGCCACCAAAAAACCCAAAAACTTCAAATCAATCCCCCTTATCAGTTTACTAGCTTAAAATCCTTGTTCCTAATTGGTCAACTCATCCTATTGACAAAATCCATCGAGTTTTGACCCGAGAGAGCCTTCTCATACCTCGTAGGGCTAGCTACGAGGTGAAATGGTTTGATGTAGCTTTGAGGTTTGTCTATCTCAGCCTAGGTGAAATCTCAAACGCTAACAGCACCAAAGCCTTGTTCACTACTTATGTCTTCCCATCAGTATGTGGATGGAATGTTGTAGACCTCTTCAACTCTATCTCCATCTTTTCCTACAACATAGTCCAAAATGCAGTAAGGAATCTAGTATCCCTATCTGAGATGATGCTATTTGGCATCCTAAATTGCATCTATAATTGTTAAAGAACAAGCTTGCTACTTCTTATCCTTTGATGGCCTTTTTTACAAGGCATAAGAATGCACATCTTGATGAACATGTAAACCACCTCAAATAGGTAGTCATGTCGCTTCTTGGTAATTAGTTAACCTACCACAAAATCCATCAAAATTCTTTCCCAAGGGAAAGTGGGTATTGAAAACGGATGGTATAGACCTTACTTCCTATCACTAGGTTTGCTCGTACAACAAAGTATACATCCTCTAATTTATCATGCTAAAACTTCTTGCATTTTGTGTTGTTAGTTTTTATAGCATTAGATGTGTTCTAGCCAATTTGGTGGAGAGGCTATAATACATGAGATCTCCAAAACTCATAAATAGTTTCTGGAAATTCCACCTAGAAATTACTTAATTAGGTTATTAACCAGGTTTTAAATCTTTCCTAAGTCTATACTTAGGGAATATGTTTAATTAATCAATATTAATTAAGTCAAGGCGAGAATCATCTAGAAACTCATACGGATCGATCTAGAGATGATCATAGCCATTGATTAAGTTTTAATCTTGGCCATTGGTGCTCCAACAGTGGATTATGAGAGGATGTTGATGTGGTGATCGAGAAGGCACTTGAGCAGTTCGATTTCTTGGCAGATCGATTTCCAAAGTAGAAGTAGTCAGTTGCCGAAGAGAGCTAGATATCAAAGCAATGAGTGAGGGGCAGAGACAGTGAGACTGGAGGAAGTATTCCAGATCCAATGAGTGCATTTGCAGAGAGGCAAAAGATCCACAGAGAAGATGACACAAGGGTTGCGCAGTATATTTTAGAGGCAAGTTTGATTTGATGAGAGGGATTTACATCTTCAATTCTAGATTCCAAGAAGAAGTCCTAGAGTGCTGGAGAAGCATCTTCCCAGCAAGCAGAGGGCATAATGACTTCATTAGAGATCTTCCCAAGGTCGAAACAATCATATGCCAAAAGCCCTCAGGAGAGCGGAAATACACTATCGGGAAGCTCAAAACACACCAAAAACATGGAAAAAACTGTTACCGCAGTCTTAAACAGTCCAAATGCATGACAATCGTTCGATCTGGCTGATCAATGGTCTAGATCTAATCAGCAAATCGCATCGGCAGATCTGATTGGCATAGGTAGGCAGTGGCAATTGGCGAAAGACACCACCGATCAGCGATCGCCGATGATCGGATCAGCGGGTCGCAATCGGTGGAGGCGAGTCAGAGGTTATCGGCCCAGATAGTATGCAATGAGCGATCGTGATCGGAAATTCAACGTGGACCGTTGATTGCGCATGCAGATAGATGGACCACATCGCATTGGCGGATCGCAATCGGGAAAACCAAGGGGCACAACCTTTACATGTATATGTGCGCGATGCGATAAGACCCGGACCCAATGGGTTTCAGAAGCAAAATATATAATCTTTCACATCTGCCAAAGCCCATTTCCAATGTATTTTTGTATGTTTTCGTTGTATAAACAAAATACAAAGGAACCTTGGGGCAGTGCGATAGCGATGAAACCTGGACCCGATGGGTTTTCGGAATGAAATTGTTTAATTATTTCAAGTCCATCGAAGCCGTTTTTCCTGTTTTTCCAGTGTTTTCCACGTATTTCCAAATAAAAAGGGAATCATAGAACATGCCGAGTGCGACATGTGACAGCAACCCAAGGGCGGACCCGATAGATAATTAAACCATACTTGAGGACTTTTGAAGTCTGAAAGAAGCAGAATGGGCGGGCTTTCTCAGTATTACAACATTTTCTGTATACAACAAAAAATAATCATTATTAAGCATTTTCAAGAGATCAAAAAGGCCCGAATAGCCATTCCATCACCTAAAAGAGGCCGAGAGACAGAGGCAGAAGGTTGGAAGTGGAAAGGCGACCGCAACACAATGCAGCCTGCAATAGAAGTGATCAAGGAGCATAGACAACACAACACAACCAGAACAAACAGAATGATTGTGGGGCACCTCTGGCATGGGAGAACTCCCAGACAGCTCAACAAACTACCCAAAATATCTGAAAGCGGTTACTCTTCTGTCAGAAGCAAAAAACCGTCAAGCCATGCCTGCCTATTGAGGGAATCAATCATTTAAACAAGACAGAGGGATAGATTAAGACACCTGAAGCCTCAAAAGGCTCAGGACCATTGTAAACAAGCTATAAATAGCTGAAAACAAGATGTAACAAGGGTTCAAATTTTGGAGACTATTGAGACTTTTCTACTCAAGCTTCTCATCTTCATTCTAGCAATATAAGCTTCTTTTACTGTTATATGTTCAATGTCCATTTTCTCTTCTGTTCCAAGCTTGCACTTGAACAGGTTGTTCATGTTTCTTCTGCGTCTAATGCCAGATAACTGTCATCTTATCTCTACGTTGATAAATTAGATTTGCAAGCTTCTTTTACTTCTTGTAGTTGGCCATTCATATGTGTTTATATATGCATCTGCTAGTATAGTAGGTATTCTCCATCCATTCATTAAATCTACAAACTATTGAGCATTAGTGGTCTAAAGCCTTGTAAAGTTGAGGGTGTTCATGCATGTCTTGAGTAAAAACAGAGTTGAAATGGTTATCTGGCTTGATCCAAACCATCTTTCATTCCAATAGTTCATGGAACAATATTGAAGATTAAATGTTACCAGGCATCTCTGAGCTGCAACCTAGGAGAGTTTCCTCGAGTTCTAACAGGGTAGAGACAGTGAGACTGGAGGAAGTATTCCAGATCCAATGAGTGCATTTGCAGAGAGGCAGAAGATCCACAGAGAAGATGACACAAGGGTTGTGCATTATATTTTAGAGGCAAGTTCGATTTGATGAGAGATATTTACATCTTCAATTCCAGAGGCCAAGAAGGAGTCCCAGAGTGTTGGAGAAGCATCTTCCCAGCAAGTAGAGGGCATAATGACTTCATTAGAGACTAGTCAGAGGCTTAAAAACAAGAATACTGCACAAAGTAGTGCAGAGGTTGACGCAGAGGGTCAGAGGGCTGAGTTTCTGAAGGCAAGTTGTGCTTGGATTTTCCTGTGGGGTGAGGAAATTTCTCACTAGATTTTTGCTAGTATTTTTCTCTGTAGGATTGCAAAATTTTAGGATCCAGTTGTACTCATAATTTCTCACTACTGCATAATAATAAAACCCTCAACTGTTGCACTGTTTTTCTTGCATTGGGTTTTTCCGAGGACTTTTGTCCAAAAATAATTGTGTTAATTTTATGTATGTGTGCTACCATTTCTCAGTTTCCAGCGCATTATTTTTCCACAGTATTTTATTTGTGAAGGTTGCAGTGTGTTTATTTCAATTTTTGTCGTAGCAAATAAATTGTTAAATTAATTAATAATTAAGAGAAATAATACCAGGTGCTACAATAGGATTCCAGTTTGGATTTTTCACATGGTATCAGAGCATAGTTGATCAACTGGAGAGCTCAGAAATGAAGGAAAGGAATTTTGCTTCTTGACAAGGGTAGCAGGTCAAAATTTCCAAGGGCAACACAATATTTTTTGTGAGGAGGCCAAGTTGCTTGAGGAGGTTCGGTTTTTTTTAGTGAGGGGTAGCAAAATTTGATCCTTCCAGATCGAGTGATTCTAAAGGCAGAGGGAGCAACTCAGTACTTTCGTTGGGGTTTTGCAGTGGTACGCTGAAGCACAACCAACGTCGAGGTGGAAGAGAGAAGAGCACACATAGAAGAAAAATTTTCCTCAAGGAACTTATAGTATCAAGAAGTTTGACTTTCCTTGTTAATCGAAAAAAGTTGTGAGAATATATTTTCACTCCAGAAGGGAATGCGAGCAGCAGAGTAGTAGCCGAGTAGAAGGAAAGAGGAAGTTTTTGATAGTTCATTGAGATGGCCATTGCTTGGTTTCGTGATCGGGATAGGTTGGATGGAGCTTCCAACTATGTCATCTAGAAGGAAAGGATGTCCTTACTTCTAGATGACATAGTTGGAAGCTCCATCCAACCTATCATGATCAGGAAGCAAGGTAGTGGCCATCTCAATGAACTGTCAAATATTCCTTCTAGATGAATATGGCCTAAAAGCCTACATTGATGTTGTCGTGGAAGTTCCCACGGATGCAAATAAAAAAAAGGAATATAAGAAGGAAATGGCGTGGGCGAAGAGGTTGATCTTGGATGGAGTTCGAGATCATATAGTGTCACATATAGCTAGAAAAGGTACTACCAAACAAATGTGAGATGCTCTCTCCATGTTATACCAGGGTAGTTCTGAGAAGTGGAAGATGTACCAAGAGGAGAAGCTAAGATGCATTCAGATGCAGAAAGGGGAAGGCATAGACCCCTTCATCACCAGAATTAAGGCGACTCGGGACCAACTCATAGCTGTTGGGTAGCGCCTCAACCAACAGAGCTAGTGCGGTTGGAAATGAATAGTGTATCTGAGGAGTGGCAAGTATTTTTCCAAAGAATATTAGGCAGAGACACGCTATCATAGTGGGACAAGACATGGGTCGACTTGCAGTAGGAGGAGTTGAGGGGAGATCTGCTAAAGATCTCCATTAGTGGCAGCAGTATCAGCGGAATGAAGGTGGTGAAGGAAGAGGAGAATGTGGCCCTCGCATCAAAGGGTCCCAGTCAAGGACTTAGGGAGCATAGAAAGAAGAAGGACCTATCAAAGGTCAAGTACTTCAGGTGTGGTGAGCTCGGTCACTGTAGTACCCAATGTCCTCTTAGGAAGAAGGACAAGGAGGAGAAACAGGACCAATAAGAAACTTCAGTAAAGATCGATAAGCTTTCCTCTAGGCTAGAGGAAGACTTCACTATGTTTGCCAATATACCTCCAGCAGTAAGGTGGGGTGACTTGATATTGTAGTCTTGATATTGTAGTCCTAGAGTGCTACAATTGGGCAGGGTCTTTAAGGAGCCCACTTCAGTGATCATTACTTGGCTACAGGGCCCATAGTATTCAATAGCAGGATGGATCAGTGACAGTTGATGAAGTCAGTACTAGAGTGATAGTTGCAGACTGGTGGTAGTCAGATGCTAGGGAGCGTAGTGCAGAGTTGGTAATAGTGCAGAGTGGAACAGTGCAGAGTCAGTGACAATGTAGATTCCTTGGTAGATAGTGCAGTAGCTAGTAGCAGTTAGGACTCGGGAGACAGATGCATCATACTGAACACAATTGATTCAGTATTTTGGATGCTTTTAAGTTGCAGATGTTGCAGTTGTAACGACAACAAATGAGAGGGAGTTGTAGTGTAGATGCAGTGTTGGTAGCAATATGGAAGTGTCAACAACAACAAATATGTAGTGTATATTAGAGTTGCGCAGTGGTTGGTGGGTAGCAGCAGCCAGACATCAACAACATGATAGGAGATGATGGAGAGACAGGGTGTTGCAGTAGGGAGTGCAACACTTGAATGCATTCCTTGCTAAGAGGGAGTGTTAGTTTTTGTAGCATCAGATGTGTTCTAACCATGAAATTTGGTGAAGAGGCTCAAATACATGAGATCTCCAAAACCCATAAATCGTTTTTGGAAATTCTGCCTAGAAATGATTTAGTTAGACTATTACCCAATTTTTAAATATTTCCGAAGTCTAAAACTGGGGAATATGGTTAATTAATCAATATTAATTAAGTCAAGGCAAGAATCATCTAGATACTCACACAGATCGACCTAGAGATGATCCTAGCCATTGATTAAGTTTTAATCCTATTTTTTGGTGCTCCAATAGTGGATTATAAGAGGATGTCGATGTGGTGATGGAGAAGGAACTTGAGCAGTTTGGTTTCTTGGCAAATCGATTTCCAGAGTAGCAGTAGTCAGTTGCCAGAGAGAGTCAGAGATCGAAGGAGTGAGGGGCAGAGACAGTGAGGTTGGAGGAAGTATTCTAGATCCAATGAGTGCATTTGTAGATAGGCATAAGAGTCGCATAGAATATGATGCAGGGGTTGCACAATAGCTTTTAGAGACAAGTTCGATTTACTGAGAGGGATTGACGTCTTCAGTTCCAAAGGTCGGGAAGGAGTCATAGAGTGTTAGAGAAGCATCTTTCTATCCAACAGAGGGCATAATGACTTCATCAGAGACTAGTAAGAGGCTTGACATCAAGCAGATTGCATACAGCATCACAAAGGCTAACCTAGAGGGTCAAAGGGCCAAGTTTCTGAATGCAATTTGTACCTGGGTTTGCCTGTGGGGTGACGAAATTCCTCACTAGATTTTTTCCAATATTTTTTCTCTGTAAGATTACCTGATTTCAGCGTCTAGTGGTACTCAAAATTTCTCACTACTGCATAATAATAAAACCCTCAGTTGTTGCATCAGTTTTCTCGCATTGGGTTTTTCTGGGGACTTTTGTCTGAAAATAATTGTGTTAATTTTATGTGTGTGTGCAAGCACTTCTCAGTATCCATATGATCTTGGAGGATCTAGAAACAGGAGTGAGTTTGAAAATAGCTCAAAAATAAAAGTCATCAGATGGAGGTGAATCTAGGACCAGATCGTATTTCTCGTCGCCTTAATTCCAACGGTGTGAATGACACTCAAATCCGAGTTCATATGGTCAAGTTATGGTTGGTCAAAGTTTTGGTCAAACTTGGATAAGTGGCAGGCTTAAGGAGGCAACAAATTGGCAGAAACCTGACACACATAATCTGGCCACCAGAGCAGACAAATTTGTCGAATACTTAAAAATACCGGTGACCCTTGCTTTCAACAAATTTAAAAATGTCCAATTTGTTAAAAACGAAAAAGAAATATAATAATGAGGGTGGCGAGCTGCCACCCTCGTATTGTATTATAAACAAATCAAAAGTCAGGGTGGGGGGCTGCCACCCTTGCATTGTATTATAAAAAAATCAAAAGTCGGGGTGGTAGGCCATAACCCCCGCCACCTCCAACGAAACCATGGTATATATTACATATTCATTATATTGTAATGTGGATCCGGTGGGAGTCAAACTTGCCCGACCCACATAAGTCGGCCCCCAATGTGCACCTCATAACTGTTGACGGTATGTTAACTGCCAACAAGAATGTGTTACAACCAACTCCAATAATAATACCATTCCAACCGCAAACAAAACGAAATCGCCAATTCGGGGTTTGGTGGGGTTGGAACCCTAGACCACCCACACATAAACACCAATCTTAAACATTAAGCCAGCATAAAGTCCACTGACCCTTTACTATAAAAACCCACATCATTTTCTTAGTGACCAACAAAGCGGAGGGCGGAGGTCGAAATCTAGAGGTGAGGAACCACGATAGGAAGTGGAACCCTTAGCAAGTCCAGGGGTTGGAACCTTGAGTGAGGGCATCAACAAAATTCTTTGAAGATTCCCTTAGAGGGCTAGAGGTGACATTGTCAAAATTGGGCAAGTTATAGTCAATTTTGCACGATTTTTTGCCAGGAATATAGTGGTGACATTTGTTTCTCTAGCAAAGCTCTCCATTTTCAGGCCATCATCTAGATTGGAGGTATAAGGGTCATTTTTGTAAATTTTCTTGTAACTGATTTCTTTGATGCCACTTAATGAAAGAAAGCCTCCCCACTATTAAGTAGGGCCTGGAGATGTAGCCAATATTGGGTGAAATCTGTAATCGCTAAGAGGGAGTGTTAATTTTTGGTAGCATCGGAAGTGATCTAGCCTTGAAAATTGGTGGAGGGGCTAAGGCACATGAGTTCTAAAGAACCCACAAACCGTTTGGTGAAATTCCACCTGGATTTTATTTTATTGAAATAATTAATATTTTTAATGGGGTTCTTAAGTCTAAACTTAGGGAAATTAAAATATTAATGGGTATTAATCAAAATATGGGTGAGAATGATCTATAAGGTCGATCAAGTCAAGTTTTAATATTAGCCATTTATTATAGACTTAATCTTGGTCATTGAAGTCTCAAAAGGAAAAGTATAAGAAGGAGGCTTGAGGTTCAGTTAGGTACACACAGAGAGATTGAGGAAATCGATTTTCTGATGTGAGAAGTTCTCAAGAGGAAAATCGAATGGGGAGATCTTGTAGTAAAGGGGCAGTGATATTCTAGGAGAAGTAATTTCCAAATAATACAAGCCAGAGAAAGGACAGAAGACGTCCAGAGGAGGGTTGACACTGGACTACACAGTGCTGATGTAGAGGCAGCACATTCAATGAGGGGAAGTCGAAATTCTGCAAAGGGAATTCAAAGTTCAGGTGTTGGAAGCCAAGGTGTGAGACTGGAGGAAATAAAGTCGAATTCTTAGCGAGAAGAATATCCATAGAAGAGAGACAGCGTAATACCCAAGAGGGGTGATGCAGAATCTGCCCAGGGTGATGCAGTTTGACGCAGAGGCCATCAGAAGGTAACGTAGAGCCTCCTAGAGCTGAGGACCAGTCACTGATTCTCCAGTGATAGGGTGAGATTATTTCATCAGTATTTTGTCCAGTATTTTCTCTGTAAAGGATTGCAAGTTGAGCATCCTAGATTTGTATTTAAAATTTTCTCCCACATAATAATAAACCCTCAGAGCGGTTGCACCGGTTTTCCCACATTGGGTTTTTCCGGGGACTATTTTGTCCAAAAGTAACTTTGTCCTATGTATCTTGTTCTTTGTTCAATTTCCTTGTTTCATGCAAATCAAATTTAAGTAGTGTAAGATGCAGAAGTAATTTGCTTTAGTATTCAGGAGAATAACTTGATAATGTATATTAAAATCAAGTAGGTGAAGTAGATTCAGATTTGCTGTAGTAGGGGTTCCTAGAGGATTAGGAATTTTCATAGAAGAGTTTGGTCATCTCCTCTTCCTAGTAATGAATGCTACTTAGATTCCCCTCCTTTTGCATTGACATGCAAACAGTCTTCGACATAGAAACTTCCTTTCAATTTGATTGCTTGAATTTATGGGTAGATGATTCTTTTTCTTTACATCCGTCTTGTATTTATTTGGGTTCATATCTCAATGTACTTTCCAATACTTTTCCTTAGTGTGACCATCAATATTCCAATAATTATAGTGGTTTATAGAATTCTTGCATTGATGTGCAGTGGCTATTGTCTTCTTATCCTTCCCCACCTTTTTCTTCTTCCCCTTCTTGGAATCTTCCCAGTGTTCTTTCTACTTGGAACTAGTTGGTTTCCCTTTTTTATGGCCTATGATTCCTAATATTTTTTCCTGTACAAATGCCTTATCCTTTATCCTTTGATTAAAAACAATCATTTTCTTTCATAAATGGCTATGTAGACCCCCCAAAAATTGAGGAGTACATATGGGTTCCTGGGAGAGATACTAACATGACGGTCATCTTTCAAAACTCAGTGGTGTACTCCTTTACACTCTTCCCTTGTCTCTATTTAAGGTAGTGCCACCAAATCCATTGGTGCTTTGCATATCCTATAGGGTATAATTAGTACTTAATAAGGGTTTTGAATTCCTTCCACCTAGTTATTGACGAATCAACCTCTAGGCTAAGTGTTTCTATATGGATTTCCCACCAAGTTAAAACATGGAACTCTAACTTTAGTCTAAAACATGATTCAATTTTAATGCATTGATGTCACCTTGGTATGACTTTATGTCCAATTTTGCTTCCATCCTAAATAGGGACAATAAAGGGTTAATGGTACTTGAACTTGACTACTGTTTCTTAGGTTATTTCCTAGATTCTCCTTTTTTGGGTCTTCATTGCCTCTCAATTTCCCCCCTAATTTGATATTTGAGTTAAAACATCTAAACTCTCTAAATAGTCCAAGCTTGCTTGCTAGAGATGTCATGAGAAAGTTCATATTGCAATTGATGTTGACAACTTGTGCTTCCAATCTCTCTTCTATTGAATCTTGGGGGTTATTGTGAATACACTAATTAGCCATGGCTAGGGTTTTGCGATTTTCTTCTTAAACCTATTCATGTATCCCTACAAATTCCCACAAAATACACCAAAGATACATAATCTAATACCAATATGATCCACAAACTACCATGGATATTCCACTAGAACAATTTATCACAATATTTATGATAAAATATTGAAATCTTTATTTTGAAGGGTTAAAATTAAAATTTTAATGGGCCATAGGACACATTAAAATATTTAATGTAAAAGCGGAAATCCCTTTTTGGTTTATTTTATTCTCAATCACAAATTTAATTTTTTTTTTAGATCTTTCTAAAATTTTGATTTTTTGATTTTTTTTTTACATTTTTTAATGTAAAATCAAAATCATAAATTAAAAATAAAAAAGTGAAACAAAATCAAATCAAAATATTAAAAATAAAAACCAAAACAAAATCGAATTTAAAAGAAATGAATCTAACTAAAGTTTTAAAAGAACTGAAATCAGAATATATATATAAAAGAACTAACCTAAACCCTAACCGTGAACATTAAAAAATATAAAAAAAAGAAACCTCAACAAAAAAAGGTCGAACATTTGGTTGTGTTTGCAGGTTGGAATGGCGGCGGCTAAGGAGCTCGTGGTTTGCTCAACGAGTTTGAGGCATCATGCAGATAGAGCAGGCATCGTTCAGGAGTTAAACTTGAAGGGGCTTGAGGAACTCACATAAGTGGAAACAACTTGAAGGACGGGTGAGAAAGATAGAGTCACAGGCCGAATAGAGGGTTTTCAGGTGGATTCAACGACGTCGTATGGAGATGCAGCGGAGTTGGATGTGGAAGGATGTGGATAGGAAACACACTAACAGATGCGTTTAAGGAGTGAGGAGTGCGTGAAAATAAGGTCGTGATGGAGAGGGCTGAGGAAGAGCGATAATGGAGTAGTGATTAAGGAAGGTTTAGTACAGGAATGGAGGATGCAGGTTGCAGAGGGAGGAGCAACAGACAACAAGTAGGCTTGTTTTCCAGTCTATGGTTGAAGTAGTGAAGAATAGAGGGAGTGGTGGTAGTGTTTAGGGGGTGATGAATGCAGGAGGAGGAAGACATCAAAAAAATGTTCAAAAACAACTCTTGGGCTACTAGGAAGAAGGGTAGTGCTAGTCAAGCCTTGGTCAGTTCCTTTCCTTCCACAACATCCATTAAGAATGAGATTGGAAACGTGTTGGAGGAATTTAAAAGTGAAATGTTTCATACCTTTTCTTTGCAAATGGATACCATGTAGATTGAGAGGAGGCAAGAGGAAGTAGAGAGGGCCCTACCTATTTTCTGCCCTAAATACACTAGAAGGCACCCCAGAAATGAATGCCCATTAAATTTCATAGAGGTTTGCTCAGTCTGTGAGGAAATCCATGCCACAGACAAATGTCCTTCTTTGCCTAGTTTAAAAGTTGTATACCAAGGGGAAGAAGGTGGGGTTGAGAAACTCTACTTTGTAAATGAAAGGAGGCCTCAAGGACCTCATACATACTAGTAGGGCATGCAAGGTGCATCTTACTCTTATTACCATACCAACTAGAATGAACCCTTGCCACCCTGGTACTCTTCTACTCATCCATCATGCTCCTCACCTCCTTCTTGGCCTTATGCTCCTCAATATTCTCCCCAATTTATCAATCAACCATTTCAACTATATGATTCTCAACATTCTTAATGGAATAACCCATCACAAGGTTAGAGGCCTCAACTCAAACAACCCCTTGCTTTACTGCCTCCACTTTCATCTCAACCACATCTCACTCATCCTACTCCACCCAAGTAACTTCAGATGCCTTCTCAACCCAATCCGAACCCGAATAACAAGCAAGCACAACAAATCTACAATGGAGAGTCATCTACCCTTCCTATGTTGTGGAGATTTAAGAAATCAACCTCTTCTCTAGAAGATTGCTTCGAGATAACCAACCTCCATCTCCACTTGAAGAACTTGAAGAGGAAAAGGAAGAGAGTATCCCTCAAGTGAATCCACCTCCTTTTCTTGAGAGATTGATCCATCCTAACCAGCACACCCCATAAGAGAATGAACTTCTAGGAGAATTGAAGAATCTGTGTGTTAAAATACCCCCCCTCCAAGCTATTAAGGAGGTTCCCATATACAATAAGCTTATCAAAGAAAAATGTTTCAAACACCCTAGGAGGAGAAAAATAGTCACCCCCACCATCAATGTTATTGGTCAATTATTTGATTTGATGCTGGGGAGAGTGATTTGTCCAAAATATTTAGACCTTGGAAATATAGTATTAGATGTGCACATTGATGGTATCATTGTCCCTCATACCCTGATTGATCTTCAGGCTGCCATCAATGTGATGACTAAAGAAACCATGCTAAAACTAAACCTCCAATGATACTTGAGAAAGACCACTACAATGATGCAACTTGCAAATAGATCCACAATGGCTCCTGAGGGAGTTGTTGAGGATGTAATGGTCTCTATTGACTCCTGGGAGTATCTTATCGATTTCTTGGTTCTCCAGCCCAAAACTGAATTCAATGGTTATCCTCTCATCTTGGGAAGGCCATGGTTAGCCATTGTTGATGCTTGCATTAGTTGCAGGGATGGGAGCACGACCATTAAGAATAGGCATTCGTCCAAACAATTGGTATTTTACCCTCCCGCTCAGTCATCCATTGAGCAGGACTTACCCCTATGGATAGAAGAGGAGGAGGAAGATGAAGTGTATCATACAACATCCCATCAAATCTGTACCCTAGATGTTGTTATAGAAGGGGGGAAAGCTGATGAAGGTGACATCATTGACCAGATTCTCCAAAACCAACCCTCCAATACCATGCCTCTTGTTGAGTTTGTAAAAGAGTCTGAGAGTAGTCCTTGGACTGAATTATGCTTAGTTGACCCAAGTCCTGCCCATGTCAAAGTTGTAGAATTTGGTCCATCTAGAACATTAAAGATTAGCGCCTCTCTCTCAGCCAACCAAGAAGAGAAGTCGCGCAAGATGTTGAGAGAACACTTAGATGCATTTTCTTATAACTATAAGGAAATGATGGGGGTGCATCCATATGTTTACTCATCACATCTACATCAAGGAGAGATGCAAAAATGTGCGCCAACCTCAGAGGAGAATGAACCCAACCCTCAAGGACATAGTAAAGGAAGAATTGCAAAAGTTGTTGGATGCAGGGTTCATATACCCCATATTACTAGTGAGTGGGTGTTCCCTCTAGTTTTGGTCCCAAAAAAGAATGGGAAGTGGAGGATCTGTGTGGATTACAGAGAATTGAACAAAGCCACCAATAAAGACCATTTCCTTTTCCTTTCATTGATGAATTTTTAGATGGCCTTGTAGAGAATAATTTCTTCTCTTTCCTAGATAGATTAAGTGGTTACAATCATATCCATATCAGCCCTGAGGATCAGGACAAAACTACATTCACATGTCCTTTGTTAGGATATGCCGACACATAGGAAATAGTTAAGTATAACTTGGTCTAGTGTAGAGTTAGGTAAAGTGTGTTTCTTTACTATGTACTTTTGTAACTGACAATCCGACGGTCACGATATGTAGTGATTCGACGGTTCATTCTCTCCTCGGTATTACCGACACTTGATCCGTGGCTTAACACCCGATTGGTCCATTATCTCTATTTAAAGAGCATGGAGGGTCATTTGTAGGTTAACTGTTCATGAGAGAAGCTTATGTAAAATTTCATTCTTTTATTAATAAATTGCCTGAAGTGGCCGCGTTGGCTCAGGCTGTGGGCTGTTTCCCTCTTTGAGGGTTTTAACCACGTCAAAAATACTAGTGTACTGATTTGTGATCTGTTTGTGAGCGGTGTCCTTTGGTGTTCTATCTGAGGAACTTACCCTGTAAATTCCTACATCCTTGGGGTACTTTTTCTTATAGGGTCCTCCCTTTCAGTCTATGTAATGTCCTGCCACTTTTAAAAGGGCAGTTCTGAGCATCTTTGTTGAGCTAGTCCATGACTTTGTAGAGATCTACATGGATGATTTCACTCCCTAAGGGTGCAACTTCCTGGAGGCTCTCTCTAACTTGGGAAAAGGCCTAAGGAAATGAATTGAGATGAAACTCTCACTTAATCTTGAGAAATGTGAATTCTTAGTGAATGTAGGGACTGTCCTGGGCCATTCAATATCTCAGGAGGGAATACATGTGGACCCAAACAAAGTTGGCATCATCAAAAGGGTCCCTACTCCTCAAAAGGAGAGGGATTTTAGGAGTTTCTTTGGATTAGTTGGATATTATAAGAGGTTTATCAAGGACTTTAGCAAATTGTCTTCACCATTGTTTAGATTTCTAGCCAAGGACTCAGAATTCTACTGGAGAAATAATTGTTGTTGGGTATCACTTTCTGGTGTTTTATCTTCGCCACATAAGCCATTTTTGCCTTCATTTTCCCTTTTCCACTTCCATTTTCATCCATAAAACCCTTTAAATTAATCAAATCAGGTAATATTTTCATTTACTTTTAATTATTTAAACTTTGACAAAGTTTTGATTTAAAATCAAAATTTAAGTAGTAATTACAAGATGTTGCAACTTCCCATAATAGCTCCATGGTTTTCATATGTGTAGAACAACTAGGTAAAATCAAAAGGTTGCTGGGTAATCCTCATTGTACGAGGACGGTGAAACTCCTATTTTTCTCCTCAAAAATGTTATGCTCAAATTTCATTGGGCCAATTGATCCCCCATCAGGGTAGAAAAAGTACATCACTGTGTGCACTGATTACTTGACAAATTTGGCTGAGACAAAGGTTGTTAAGGCAACAACAAAGGAGAAAGTGGCTGAGTTATTAAGGGAAATATATTCTACAAATTTGGGTACCCCAGATAGATAGTCACCAATCAGGGAGCCCAATTCACATCACATCAGATCGAGAATCCTTTAAGACGACATCATATCAAACACATAACATCTACTGCCTATCACCCTAAGGCAAATGGATAAGTAGAGGTTACAAATAGGGCACTGGAGAGAATTCTCACTAAGGTTATGAGCAACAGTAGGAGTGATTGGGAAGAAATATTAGTGGGGGTCACTTGGGCCTATAACAACACTTGGAAGACAACTAATGGGTTCACTCCATATGATCTGGTTTATGGAAAAAATCTCTGCTTTCTATTGAGTTTGAGTATAAGACCTTGATAATGGCAGCCCAATTGGACTTAGATGTCACCATAGCATAGCAAGAGAGGTTGCTTCAATTGAATGGCTTAGATGAGTTCAGAATGTAGGCTCTCCTACACACTGAAGTTATACAATTGCAAAGGAGGTATGACATGATAGGCATATCAAGGAAAAAGTTTTTCAAGAAGGGGATTGGGAATTATTATATGACCCTAGGTTCAAGGATTTCAAAGGAAAATTGATGATAAGATGGTTGGGCCCATACCTGATAGAGAAATTTCATGACAATGGAGTTGTTCAAATTAGGACCATTGATGAGGAAGGGATTCCCTTTCTTCTCAATGGCTACAGGTTGAAGGTATACAAAAAACCTATGTCTAAGGAAGAATTCATCAGCACAATCAGCATAGAGGTCAATGTGATTGGAAGTGTCATAGCTTCCAGCCATAACATTTCTAGATACTTTTTTGAAAAAAAAGAAAAAAGAAAAAAGAAAAAGGCCTGGATGAAAACCTTTATGAGGCACCTAAGGCCAAGTCTTGGGTTGAAAACCTCTTTAAGGAATCCCAAGAGAAAAAAAAGAGAAGAGAAATAATAAATATCCCTAGGTGAAAACCTCTCTTTAGGCACCTAGGGCGGGCATACAAGTTGAAAACCTCCTCTGAGGCAACCTGTGTGTCTTCAAAAAAAAAAAGGAAAAGAAAAGAAAAAAAAAGGGAAAAAACATAGGCGATGGATCTACAACATGTTTGTTATTTTTTTTGTCATATTGCAGGATAGAAGATAGTGGCAAATTCCATATCTATAGGGCCAACATCCTCAAGATTCTCTTCACTCCTCCCTCCATCCACTTCATATCCATCATCCACACTCATGTGATCACCCTCCCCATCATCCTACTAGCTTAAAATTTGAGTTTCACCCCCTCTCTGGATCGCTACAGGATAGAGATCTGAAGGAAAGAACAACCCAACATGACCTAGCAAAGGATGAATGAGGTTCCCCCACCATGGTCCACCATCCATCCATCCTAGTTAATATATATCTATGTGTGTGTGTGTGTGTGTGTGTGTGTATCTATTTTTTTTTCACTAAAATTCCTCCACTTTGTCTTACCCCTGTTAAAAATTTATTGAAAAGCACACATAGCACATCCTCTCCATTTCCACATATATACACCACTCCCTCAGAGTCCTAGAATTTTCTCAAGACCTTTTACATCCTCTCCCATTGCCCCCATGCAGCTTGAAGACCCTAAAAGAAAAGAAAAGGATTGCTATAGGAAGAAAACCTCCTCCTGTAGCAGCCTGTGCACATATCACAGAAAGCAATAATGTTGTTTTTTTCTCTTCAATAGAGGGGTCATGAAAAATTATGAGGCCACTCTGCAGTGGTCATATCACTCCTAGCAGGAATCTCCACCAACAAAAACAACTAGGACATCAACAAGGTACCTGCACACACACAATAACCACAACAGTCAAATATCATGAGGAGAAAAGAAGAAATACACAGGAAAAAACACAACAAGTCAAATCCCTTGATGATAATAATGAGGTCCAACTCCAGCATGCACATCCTTGCATCAGTTTGATCATGAGGTAAGCAAAGGTATGGAAAACTCCCATCTCATCCCTATGTGTAAATAATGAAAAGTGTGTAAATGTTGAGAGGAGGTCTTTTAATAAGATGGAGGTGGCCAGTTAACTTGGCCACCCTCGGCTAGTAAATAAAAAGTGATGGTAAGAACTCATGCAACATGGAGGTGTCACATCATTTGATTTGGGATCATAGAGAGTGGGCGGTGATTACGAGCAATGAGGTAATGTTGGTTGCGTGGGGCCTGACCCAGGTTCAACGTTAGTTAGCCAAAAAAATCCCTACACTACTGTCCCTTTCAGCATTAGCCTGCGGAGTGTGAACCGTAGTCTCCCCTGAAGAAGTATGGGGGGATGCTGGAACCAAGTTTCCACACTCTAAGATGGTCTTGATGTCAGCTTATTCCTCCTATTCCTGCTTCCACGTGGTTTGTTAAGTTTTAGGTCTCCGTCTGTCTAGCTCCTTTTTCCGCCCTTTAGTACCTCCGCAAAGGAGTACGATTGACCTTCACGTAGCCCTAACCTACGGTTTAGGTACTTTCGCGCTGCTAGAGCAGCATATTGTGCAGATTCCCAAATTACCTTACGTGTCTTATTTATATTACTAAAGAATCACAATTAGCACCGTGTAAAAATATATTCGTACTTGCGTTCAATTAACCAACATAATTACATACATTCGCGCATCATATAACCATTGTAAATGAAATTAATACATAATAAGACAAGATGCATTAACAGGAAACAAAGACACAAAATTTGTATAATTCTTCTCTTTATTGATATCTTCAGATGATTACAGACTCTATCCGCCCTGCGCACACATCTATAGGGGTTTACGCACTTAGCTACGGACTTCCACCCTAAGCCTCTGCGCACTCAGCTACAGAGCCTCTACCTACACTAAGATCTGAAACTTAGACTTCTCTCCTTATCACTCAAGGGTTCTTACTTCTTCTACCACTTATTCACTACTTAGAGCTTACTTACTTAGCTCTTTTTATACAATCCCATGGTCTGCGAACCATGGGTAGATATTTACAACTGACTTTACACTTTACAAAATAAGGGCAGGCAACCCTTTATGACTCATGACACCTTCGCGCTCCGTGACCACAAAATGCAGAGACTTTACAACTTTATTACAAAATTTGACCCAAAACATGGGCTTTTAGCCCCAAAACTATCCTTGGAGGATCCCGTTCCCAACAGGCCCCCAACACAAACATCCTGACTCGCCTTCGAGTCACTTTGCAGGTGCGGAGATCTTAGCACGAAGACCTCCCAGCTCAACCTGTATGACTGCAACCTCGGCAGTGCACTGTGCAACCACCTACTTCGCATCTTCAACCATCTACTCGGTCACTACTCCTAAACTGTCGGCCTGAAGCTTTTGCTGAGTTGCTTGTAGAGTCGCAAGCTTTCCTTCAATAGAGGCCATAACCACATAAGCCTCATCGAGCTATGGCTTCAGTCGTGCCTTCAACACTTCTTCCTTGTGCTGCGCTACATCCACCTATTCTTTCAGTTGCTTAGCCTCCTGCAGCTTTTCCAGTCTCTATGTGAGAGCGACAGTTTGCGTTGTGCCTTTGACCTCATCATAGCGCTATTGCAGCTCGCGCACTTTTGTCTCTTGTCACTGTACATTAGGGTCCTCTTGCAAGCTCGTCAGGACCTCGAACTACTGTTCAAAGAGTTGTGTGCAGTCTGCTACTACACTTTCGATTACTGCTATTGCCTCTGTGACAACAGTTGCACGCTGCTCCTTTACTTCTTGCGGAGTTGAAGGCCGAGCCTTCAATTGTAATTCAGTGATCTACAGGTTCAACTCTAATTGAAGCCTCGCCATTTATGTACGAGCGTTGTGCACCCTTGTAGCCAGCTTGCGGACGCGCACCTCAACTGGTTCTTTCTCAAGAATGGCCAACTCTGGGACCATTCGACATGCCTCCTCCATGACCTGAAGTATACGCTTGTTCTGGTTGGTAGCCTTGGTCATGGCGGCGATGGTAGAGTCTCACTGTAGTGCCATCTACTCATTGTTAATGCGCTGCTAACTGATCACCTATAAGGCGCGGTGCTCATGGGCCCTCAACTCCGCAATCACTCCATCTTGTAATAGGTGGAGCGCCTCGCCAGGGAGTGCTTCCATATTCAACCCTACTCCCTTGAGGATGCTGACAATGGGCTTGTTAGCATCATTATTTGTGGTTAGTGCTCCACGAGGCAACACTATCGCGCTAGAGGCCTTTGCGACCAGCATCGCGACAGCTTCTGAAGTGTCGATAGCAAGGCTGGTGGACACTGTGCCAGCCTGTGATGCGCGGGTCTATAGCTCTTGCAGAACTATCTGGATAGCCCCCAATACTAGTTGTTGCTACTACTTAAACTGTTGTAGGGCCTCTGTGGTGACATCTCGCACCATGTCTCCAATGTCGTGCAATTTGCCCTCTGTGAGGGTGATTGGGTCCAACGATGTCTTAGTGGCCTTGGACTTCTTCCTCGACCCTCCTTTCTCTTGTTCCCTTGGATGCTTGATGCGGGCGGACATTGCCTGTGGGTCTGCGCTGTGCTGCTTTGTTTGCTCGTCTGTCTCTTCTTCTGTCTCGGGTGAAGGCGACCTCACGCCTTTGTCAGAGCCCCGCTTTGTTCCACCTGTTTGCTTCTCTGTCTACTGACCGGCATTGCGCTCTACCTGCACCTTGTCAGCGACCTCCTCCTTTCTCTTTTTAGCTAGCTGCGTCATCTTGAGCTTAGCCTCCTCCTTCTTGTGCTGTGTGGCGGACTTTCTCCCTCCCATCGCCAAGTCTGCTCTAGTGTGCCATTCTACCGACCAACGATCAAGTACTGCATCAATGTTGTCATCCGTTTCTAGGTAAGGCAAGTCATACCATGTATGCGTAGGGTCCTTTTGCACCCTGATGCACACATGGTGAAGATCTGCCTTAGACTCCGCATAGCCCTGCAGGTTGGAAAACACTGTAGGCGACAACCGCGGTTTGTGATTGATGGCCATGTAGATGTTCATCTCCATCAAGATCCAGAATATCTTATTGTCCTTGATGCACTGCGCATCCTTGGTCGCCCACATTGAAGCATTCTTCGCTACTTCTGGTAGGTCTAGCGCGACCGAAGGGAATTGTCTATCCTCTGGCAGTTTCCATGCTACCAGCACAATAGACAACAAGAGCCATGCGTAGTGGAACGTCTTGCTGAGCTCCTAGGCCTCACAACAATTTGCAACCAACTCTCCATGGAGATAGTCCACCCAATTGAACTAGACTCCTTCGGTGCACTGGGATGCTAGCCCAATGATAGGCACTAGCACCTCATCAATGTGAAACTTCCTCATTTCCTTCCCTGCCAAAATCTGCTTAGCCACCTTTACAACAGAGTCACTGATGCTTGATATGGAATATCCGCACAACTTCTTCACCAACTTAAACTTCTCCTTCATGGCCTCCCCAAGGGCCTGCTCACCACCTTTTCCACCAAATATCATGGCCAGATTTTCTCCTGTGTAGGGAAACCGCGTGATCCTGTGGATTAATCTGTCAGTGATGGGCCTTGGCTCCTCCAGCCACAGACACCCATCATGCACCAAGCATAGCAGCTGCTTGATGACCAATACTGTAATCGAGGTGCGGTTGTAATGCGGCACCCATAGCAGGTTGAGAAGACCTGCCTTGTCTACTCCCTTGAGCCACCTCCACGGCTCCAATGTGCTCATCCCGGTGGTTGTATCGATAATACGGTGCATCAGTTGCTCGGTCGCCAAGTGTGGGAACTTTTCATGGTCAGCCAAGTCCCAGTCTTCGAGTTTTAATAGAGGAACCTGCCCCAAGAGTGGTCCTTCAAAGACAATCTCATTCGGCAGTAGAGGGGTTTGCAAGGGGACCTTTCTGTCAACGATATATTTCGGTACCTTGGTCTTGCCTTTGCGCAGAGGGACATACTCAGGCAACTGAGTGATAGGGTCAGCTCCCTAGACTTCAACTTCCTCCACATCTGTTACCAGGAATAGTGTCCACTCGGATGCTGCTATTCCCACTAAGATGGGTGGCTATCTTAGAAACAAACAAGTAAAGTCTACTATTGTTTTCTTTTATGGAAATAGACAAGAGGAGAATCAAGAAGACCAACCTGAGTCTTGCGCTTGATATCCTCTCCTTCTTGATAGAGCTTCGCTGCTTCTTCTTCATCTGCCCAGCTTCAAATAGAGCCTGTGGAATCACAGCAACATACTACTATCGAAGAAACAAAGATCTATATCTATAAATAACACAGGATCAGATGTGCGTTAACCATATAAATGCATATATAAACAAGTACACAATAATATGGAAGCAAACAAGAATAGCTTTATTAAGATAAAAAGTAGCAAGAGGATTAGAACCATATGCTCTGACCCAACATCATCCTCCAGCTAGGAAGCCCTTCTTCACCTCAAGCAAAGCTTAGATCACCCAACACTATGAATGTACACCAGAAAACCAACACCACTTCTCTATAAGAAACAAAATTCCAGCCTCTGGATCTCTGTGATGAGGGATCCATATATAGATGATTACAGAGAGGTGAGTCATCTTCTAGAATCTTGATTAGTGTCCTCTCTCTGATAGTTCCTGCTTCCACTTGGAGAATGATGATCTCTTACTCATCCCTGGTCGAAAACATAGAGGCAAATGTCAGAGGGGAAGCTTCTGGAAGATTCCATGATCTTCCACCTCGCATTTTTGTCCCTGCCATTTGTCCATTCCCGACCATCACACCCTATAGAGGAGCAATTCAATATGCATCACACCTTGTACACTGGGAAGGTGATATGCATCGCACCCTCTGCATTGAGCTTTCAGTATGGTCCAGTTTTGACCATTTGTGAGCAGTTTTCGGTGGAGAACTTCTGGGAGATGATGTAATCATCTGACCTTGTTCCTTTAGGTGGTGAAGCAACACTTTTAGGGACTTAGGAGCCCTCAGTTTATGGACATTTATGATTGGGGTTGAAGTGCCCAAAAATGTGTATAACAACATCTATTCCCACATCCTCATCATCCATTGGGATGTCTTCGATTTCTTCCTCCTCTAGCTCCAGGTTGATGGCTTTGCCCTTTTCTTGTGCGGTGGGCTTGTCCTTCGGTGGGTTTCTTCTCGGTGATGCGTGAATCAGTGTTGCAGGTTGCTTGCCCTTCTTCGCGCTTTCCTTGGTTGGGGTCGGATTTGGTCTCGGCGTCCCGGCAACGGAACCATTTGTTGGTTGCGTGGGGCCTAACCCAGGTTCAACGTTAGTTAGCCAAACAAATCCCTACACTACTGGCCCTTTCGGCATCAGCCCGCGGAGTGTGGACTGAAGTCTCACCCAAAGCAGTATGGGGGGATGTTGGAACCAAGTTTCCACACCCTGATATGGTCGTGATGTCGGTTGATTCCTCCTATTCCTGCTTCCGCACAGGTCGTTAAGTTCTAGGGCTCCATCTGTCTAGCCCCTTATTCCACCCTTCGGTACCTCCGCGAAGGAGTACGATTGACCTTTGCGCATCCCTAACTTGCGGTTCAGGTACTTTTGCGTTGCTAGAGCAGTGTATCGTGCAGATTCCCAAATTACCTTAAGTGTCTTATTTATCTTACTAAACAATGACAGTTAGCACTGCGTAAACAGATAGTCTTACTTACGTTCAATTAACCAACGTAATTACATACATTCGCGCATCACATAAGCATTGAAAATGAAATTAATACGTAATAAGACAAGATGCATTAACAGGAAACAAAGACACATAATTTGTAGAATGCTTCTCTTTATTGATATCTTCAGATGATTACAGAGTCTATCCACCTTGTGCACACAGCTGCAGGGTCCACGCACTCAACTGTAGCGCCTCTACCTACACTAAGACCTGAAACTTAGACTTCTCTCCTCATCGATCAAGAGTTATTACTTCTTCTACCACTTAATCTCTACTTAGAGCTTACTTACTTAGCTCTTTTTATACAATCCCATGGTTCACAAACCATGGATAGATCTTTACAGCGGACTTTACACTTTACAAAATAAGGGCGGACCATCTTTTACGACTCATGACACCTTTGTGCTCCACGACCACAAAATTCTTAGACTTTACAACTTTATTACAAAATTTGACCCAAAACATGGGCTTTTAGCCTCGAAACTGTCCTTGGGGGATCTCGTTCCCAACAGGTAATAATTACTCCGAGTAGGGACAAGGGTCCAAAAGAGGAAACCTCGTGTGACTGCCATGGCATCACAATAGTCCAAGCTTAAGCCAAAAATGGCATATTATGTATTGGGGCTCGAATTATTTTGCATAAAATCTCATTTCAAAAACAGTTAAGGAGAGGACGAGTTCAGGGTGCCATCGAGGAGTTTTGAACCCTGTTTTTCGATTTCTACAGGAGGGAGCTACAGGCAAGCCTGGAACTGCTACTTGTAGGCTGAGAGATTGCTACAGGAAGACTAAAAGGGGGAAGGAACACTACAAAGGGTCGAATTGGTCTCCAATTTATTACCTTCATCCGAGACCATTTGATAAAAACTAAGTGCACCCTCTTCTTCATCCATCCATAAATTGTATGCGAGGTGCACTTCAAACTCTACAGGGAGTAGCAGTCAAACAGTGAAATTGAAAGATTTTTTTGAGTTGTAGGTTGGAGGGAACATTAGAGGAATTTTGAGGTCTAAAATTGGCCTCCTAAGAAAAATGTACAACCAAAATAAAATTTATAAGAGCCAATAGGATTCAAGATGATGATGTCAACAATGGGGGATGATTCACCATTTTTGGAGTAAAAAAGTAAAAAGATTAAAAAAATAATAAAATAATAAAACTACTTTTTGAACTTGTATTTTCAACTTATATCCCTAATGTTTTACTCAAATTTCAAGCAGGATTACTCATTGGATTAAAAATTTAATTCCTCATCCAAAGAGTACCCATGTTGCATAGAATCGATGAGCCCTACTGCACGAAAAATGAGAAATACATGAAAACATGTGATTGCAATCATGTTTTTCATGTAGCAAGGTCCATCGAAGTATGCAACATGGGTACTCCTTGGATGATGAATCAAAGTATGCATGCAATAAGTGTCCCCGCTTGAAATTTGAATAAACCCATAGGGAGATAAGTTGAAAATATGAGTTGAAAAAGTAGTTTTTACTTTTTTCCCTCTAAAATTTGATGATGTAATCTAATTTTATTTTATTATTTCCACTATTGTTTTATAATTTCCTTAGAAGACCCATTTTAGACCTAAAAATTCTCCGAATGGGTAGGCAATTATCATCAACCAGTGATTTTAACCCACTGCTACCATTGAATTATACACCAAAGCTATTATAGGAAGTACCTCCCCTTCACTTAACTAAAAACATAGAGAAGAGATGGGGGAGGATTTAACAGAAGGGAGCCCTCAGATACCAAAAGAATCCATCTACACCCTCCTGTGGTAGATATTTTTAGAAGACACCTGTTGCTAGGATTCCTTGAACTGTTGATAGGATATGATGATGACATTGTATTTGAATTTTCCATTGCCCTGAACTCACAAACATAAGACAATGCCACCATTGTGGTGAGGGGATTAGCTATTTCACTCAGCCCTGATCTAATTAGCAAAGTGACAACCCTACTCATAGGGATCAAATGGGGTGGAGAAGACAAAACCACTAGTGCCACTGCTAAAAAGAACTTCTTCGCTTCCAATGAAAAACCTATCGAGGACAAGAATGGACTTAAGAGGGAAAGCCTACCTTATCCTTGGGATGAGGTGGCCTACCATATCCTAAAATACATCTCTTGTGAAGGAAGACTGAGTGTGGTCTATGCCTACCATTTTAGATTACTTCATGAACTCAGATTTCAAGTAGAATTTCCCTTGGCTCAAAGACTTAGTTTTCCATACTTCCTCCTGCAGTCCATTAGGCACATGAGTCAGAAAGTGAGAGAGGGAAAACAACAACGCCTAGGCCACCATGGCCTCATTAAATTGATAGTGGTGGATGCCTTGAAAAAATTGAGAATCCCTATCCTTTAGTCCAAATTCATAGACATGGATAGAGAGGCCTTCATTGACACATAGAGCCTCACACCAAGTGAGACCCCAACCTCTAGTGTTGGAGGAAGAGAGGAGAAAGCAGAAGAAGAAGAAGAGGGGGACAAACGTAGAAGAGGAAGAAGCGGTAGGGTTAGAAGAAGAGGAAAGTGAAACAGATGCAGAGAGGACAGAGGAAGAACCAGAGGCAAAGGTAGAAAAAGAGAAAGATGAAGAGGAAGAGGGGGAGCAACAGGAAAAACCAAGTCCTAAAAAAACTACTAAGCCTAGAGAAGCAAAGGTGTCCCTAGAGCAAGCAAGTTTGTCTCCAAGACCCATTGACAAAGAGGTAGTTGCAACCTTAGCTACCTTGAGCACCCGAGTCAATCCTAAAAAGAAAAGACAAAGGCAAACCCCCCTATACTTTAAGACCAGGAAAAGCACCAAGATCAAGCAAGGAAGGCCTCAATCTCCCACAAAGGCCCCTATCACAATTGAAGAGTCCCCTAGTAAGAAAGAGGAGGTGGGGCCCACCGAAAGAAAAATTGAAGAGTTCACCTCTCCAAAATCCATAACAAAAACTCCTATAGCATATGTAAGGAGGCCCACCACCAGATCAACCTCCTTCAAACAACCTAAGACACCTACCACCCTCCAACAAGAAGAAAATGGGAAGCTATAGGAAGGGCAAAGCATGCTATAGGAAAAATAGTGTGCTACAGGAAAAATAGAGTATGCTACAGGAGGAATAGAGGATGCTACAGGAGGGGTAGAATGAGCAATAGGAGGTAGCAACTTCACCAAAAACATTTGAGAAGGACTTCCCAGAGCTCTAGGAGTCTAGTCCACAACCTAGTTTAAGCTCCTATTATAAATTCATTGAAGGAGAGAGAGATATTCCCCTAAAATTCAAGATTACAAACAATTCATTAAATTTTGCAACCAAGTTAGCATAGAAGACATAGAAAATTGGTTGAGTTCTACATTCATAACCTCACCTTGACTAATATGAATATTTGGGATCCTAATGCAAAATTGGGTGATACACAACTGATGGCCCTAGCATCATGGATACTCATGAGGAGGCAAGAGATACAGAGGTAAAGAGAGTCATGGCAAAGGAAGAAAAGGAGCCACTATATATCAGGGCAGAGCTAATAAGCCCAATGACTGTCATTAGCAATCACAGCATCATCTCCATTGATGTTGACTTAGCACCCAAATACCTTGCCACCCAGGAGCAAGCCATCTCACATTTTGAAGACACACCTAGGCTGTCAGGGACATAAAGCCAACAAGCCTGCTAGTAGAGATGGAATTCCTTACCCCGCAGTCTCCAGATAAGGGAGTATCCCTCTCCAGAAAGGCCGAGGAATGCATTGGAAAGGACACCCATGTACAAAAGACTCATGCAAATATTAAAAGTCAATTGGATTGGACTCAAGCTCAGTCCACCCTTGTTGCTAGGCCTACAAGAAGGAAGAAATGAAGCAGAGGAGAGGAAGGAGTGGACATAAATATAAAAGAATGCAGACTTCTATCCTCAAGAAGGCACACCATCTAAGGAGCCTTGGGATGTCATGGAGGCCACTAGGGCCATGAAGGACATGGACATAGATGAGAGGGGGCTAAACTAAAGGATTAACCATTATAATCTAATGGCTAGTAAACATTTCTCTTCATCTATTTAATTTGATGCCAAGATCTGGTTCCTCATCTTGTCTTGAAGATGAATCACACTAATTGGTTCAAAACACGTCGATTAAAATTTTCTTATATAGTTTTTAATGAAAAATCTCTCAATATTCATAGATCACAAAAGTCTAAATTATGAAATTAATTAATTATTATAAGATTGATGATATAAAAGATAAAATTAATTTAAAAAAATATAATATATTTATTATTAAAATATTTTTTAAAAAATTCAACTTCAAAATTATTGATTAAAAATAAATTAAAATAATGATAAATATAATTATCCGTTTTAATAATACATGTGACCTAGTTATGTGTATATACATTATCATTTTGATTTAAATAATGTCGGTTAGTTATTTCGATAATGATTTTCATCCTCTTAATGGACTGAGTTTGTTTTTGGCACATTTTATTTTCATTCTCCGGATGGAATGTGTTTGTTTTAGGTGCTCTTTTTTAATGGTGGTTTCTGTTTATGATTGATATGCCATTGCTTAACCATGTTTTGTATGTTTCTTTATATATATACAAAGTTGACTTAACAATTAACAATGTAGTTTATATTTTAATGCGGTAAATGATGTTTTGTATGTTTATATATATAGAGAGTAGAATTAATTATTTTATTTTGATATTGATATTTAAAATTTATTATTATTATTTTAAGTTTTTAGAATTTTTGTACATTATTTATTTGTAGAGTATTGTTAGAAGTATTTTTATTTATTTTATTTTATTTTTTATTTGTGAGAGAGAATACTTAGTCATGCATTTAACTCCAAATTTATTGTGTAAAATAATAAATGTATATAATTAAAATGTGGACAACATTTTGTTTAGTGTATGTAGTAAATGAGATGGGAAGTGTTAAGGGTGTCATTACTTTATCCCATGAATGTAGGTGGTGTGTCACCATCCAAGTTTAAATGCAATTAAGAGCACACAACTTGGAATTTATGACATACGTTGGGTTGAGGTTTTTAAGGAGTTGGTCCATATGATGATGTTGCTACTTGCATGAAGAATTTGCCAAATAGTGGTGACCATTATTCACACTCCATAATTTTCGATGTTGGTATGGTATTTGGCATTCATTGCCTTCAACCTCCATCAGACTCTGGCCTTTTATCGACATTTCACTATGTGTTATTGGATGTTTTTTCCTCCAGCCTTGTTATTTCCTCACGTTCACCTTATGTCTAATTGTCTTCTCTGTAGCTCCCATGGTCTATCCATCCACTGCGAGTGGGAGCAAGCTCTCCACGCCCTAGCTCTTTCTCTACTCTTTGGTCATTAGGGCTTGCTCAAAGAAGAAAGTTTGTGCCAATATTTGATGGGTGCAATAATGGTGCATTAAAGAGAAAGGTGTCAAAGGGGAAGTGGTAGTCATGGAGGGTTGGGAGGTTCTCATGCTTACTCATGAGCCAAGGCCTCTATTCGGATTTTTAGAGAAAATATTATGGATCTAGTTCAGGAGGAAATTTGTGAGTTTGAGGTATATGTTGTAGTTGAGTGCACCTATCTCTTAGATTTCAAAGTGTTAATTTATTAATTTATACTAGAGTCTAAAATGTTGCTAGGAAGGATTATAATGGACAAGAACGATGCTAAAGAAGAAAGTTTGCACATGTTCAACAAGGTGGTTCTAAACTGGAAAGAAATGAGGCTCTATCTCAAGTTTATTGAGGACCAACTAGCTCATGCTCTAGGCTTGAGTGGTTGTAGTTAGGGGCACACCAATCCCATTGAGGTGAATGTCTCCACTTCCATTTAATTTTCTCATGGTATTATTTTCTCAGTTTTTTTGGCTTTCTCATCTAGCTAGGCATGGGAGTGCTAGATTAAACAATTTTGTTTATAATCAATTTGCTTCCATGCTTGTAATTAACTCCTTCTATATTATAGTTCTTATAAAAATCTGTTTGTTTTTAATATTTTGGTTTAGAACCAAAGTTTGTTTTGGAATTGATTCTCTGTTGTTTTGTCACTAGTTTGGTTTCCCTTCTAGCTTACCATTGGTAGGCAGGGATTTGAAAAATTTGTAATCTTTTTACAGTAATAGATATTTATCTTACAAAAAAATGTATATAGCAATTTGGAACTCATCCATATTTTTAGTTTTAAAATTGTTGAACCTAAAGGTTAATATAATGCATATGCATTTAAGATAAAATGATCACAAGCACTCCTCGGGAGTATTGTAAAATTAAAGCTTGTGATCCTAAATCCTATGGTGGGATAGGTGGCATTTCCTTTTTTGTATTCTACATCCATAATAAAATTGAGTAATGTAAGACCTATTTTAACCCTATATTTACTAAACACTTATATATTTACACATACATAACATTCAAGTTTATCTTGAGTAGTTGGGAGAAATGATTGTTATCATATCCACTTAGATAAGTGATATCTTGAGCTTATTTTGAATATAATGATTAGAAAGTAAAATGTTTAATTACATTAAAAAAACAAGAAAGAAATAATTAAATAATTTAAAATAATAAATTATTATAAAAATGACAATAATATATATATATAATATATATATATATATTATATATATATATACACCATAAATCATAATATTAAAATTATTCTAATAAATTAATAAATTAATATTTTAAAAAATCTTAAAAATAATGACTTGTAACTAGTATATTCCAATTTCATCTATTTAAAGTACCAAATCCTCAGTGAAGGAAAGTCAATGGAGCTATTTCTATTAGCAAATTATCTTTCATTTTTTAGTATCAAGGGTGATGTGAGAGGAAGGGATAATGGTGATGCATTGTAGGAGGATGTTGGTTGAACCTAAAATTTAAAAGATGGGATAAAAAAGAAAAGAATATAAATCATAGTGGTTTAGAGAAAATTGAATAAGTTTTATTTATTTCTTAGTGATTAGAATTGTAAAAAGAAAAGTGAATTACAATTTAGGATTATTAAAGTTAAGTATTATTATACTTGTCGCCATAGGTATAATATATTATTAATTGTATATTACTATAATGATCAATTGTTTTAAACCTTTTGCACAGTTTAATTTTATATGTTTATTAATTTAAATATATTTTTTTCATATCTGATTGGTTGGCATCGTTGAAATCTTATTTCAGAATGATGATGGTCTGCACCAATCTTAATAGTGCTCTTGCAATGATGCTAGATATGTTAAATTAACTTACATCTAGCTCAATGATTGTACTCGCATTAAGAGCCTGACACAGTCGCAAGTGCCTCAATTATTGCATCCCCATTAAAAGCCTGATACAATGAACTATGCATTTGAGCCTTGGTTTTTCAAAATCAAGAACTCAGATGTGTGTCTAACGCTATAATTTTTGAAATCTGAATTTGCTAAATTTTTCGAATTCATATATTGACATTAATGATACAAACAAACATTAATTATAATTCAATTTTTTTATTTTTTATTTTTTCTTGTATACTAGTGTTATACTTTTCAAGCTCTTTGGTCTTATTGCCTAAAGAAAAATGAACATATGAAAATTTTTCCTTAATTTAAGTTCCTCACCAAAATCCAACATATTTTTTGGAATATGCTGAAAAACTAATTAGAAAATGAAATATCATAAAAAATTTAAAAACAAATATTCAAACTACTCATATAATTTACACATTATATCCAACGAGATAAAGATTAAAGAATTTTCTACTTATAAATATAATTTAATTTTCATAAAAGATAAAAAAATCAAATGTTTAAATT
>APFE030347938.1:113111-148102 GCA_000404065.3 Pinus taeda
TGCGAAAATCATGCACAAAACCATAGGTGGGTCCGCCCAACCTAACATAGGTTCCAAAACCAAAATTTTCCGGGGCACTACCCTGGACCCCATAAAGTGGGGTTACGGGTACCCCTCAAACCCCCTGTTAACTATGTGGAAAGAATATAACACAACCCAACAAATCCTGGAGGATCCAAAAATAGAAGTGGCCTTGAAAATAACTCAAAAATAAAAGTCATCAGATGGAGGTGAAACTAGGACCAGATTGTATTTCTCGTCGCCTTGATTCCAACGGTGTGAACGACACTCACATCCGAGTTCGTATGGTCAAGTTATGGCTGGTCAAAGTTTTGGTCAAACTTGGACAAGTGGCAGGCTTAAGGAGGTAACAAATTGGCAGAAACCTGGTGCACATAATATGGCCACCAGAGTGGTCGAATTTGTTGAATACTTAAAAAGACCGGTGACCCTTATTTTCAACAAATTTTAAAATGTCTGATTTGCTAAAAATGAAAAAAAAAATATAATAATGGGGGTGGCGGGTTTCCACCCAAGCATTGCCGCAACCCTAACCAACTCCAACAGAACCATGTTATATATTACATATTCATTATATTTTAATGTGGAGGTGACGGGGGTCAAACTCGCCCGACCCACGTGGGTCAGCCCCCGATGGGCGGCCTCATAACCGCCGACGGCTATGTTAACTGGCTGTGAGAATGTGTTACGATTGACGGCAATAATAACACCATTCCAACTACAACCAAAAGGAACGTGCCAATCCGGTGGTTGGTGGGATTGGAACCCCCAATTATCCACACACTAAACACTAATCTTAGCCATTAATGCAATGGCTTATGGTTGTAAAGTCCACTGACCCTTTATTATAAAAATCCACATCATTTGTTTAGTGACTAACAAAGTGGAGGGCGGAGGTCAGAACCTCAAGGTGGTGAACCACGAGCCAAAGTGGAACCTTGAGCAAGGGCATCAACAAAATTCTTTGAAGATTCCCTTAGAGGGCTAGAGTGACATTGTCATAATTGGGCAAGTTTATAGTCGATTTTGGATGATTTTTTGCCAAGAATCCAGTGGTGACGCTCGTTTCTCTAGCTAAGCTCTCCATTTTCAGGGCATCATCTAGATTGGAGGTATAAGGGTAATTTTTGTAAAGTTGCTTGTAACTGATTTCTTTGATGCCACTTAATGAAAGAAGGCCTCCCCACTATTGAGTATGGCCCAAGACGTAGCCCATATTGGTTGAACTCCATAATCAAATCCTTGTATCTATTATCTCATGATTTCTTATGTTTTTCCGCTTGTTTTCATGTGGTTTTAATTTAGCTAGTTAACATGCTCTATCATATGTAATTCTAAATGCATCCTTGAAGTTAAAGGTTTGGATCACCAACACATTATTTTTCCACAATATTTTATTTGTGAAGGTTTTAGTGTGTTTATTTCGATATTTGTCATAACAGATAAACTGTTAAATTAATTAACAATTAGGAGAAATAATACTAGTTGCTGCAATAAGATTCTAGTTTGGAATTTTCACATGGACTAGTACACATACATTTATAAGTTGGAAACTATCTTCCCAACACCAAAATGTCCTACAACATTGGAGGTGTGAGCCCCTCTAATAAGTTGCAATCGCTCACCTTTATGAACATAAACCTTATCTAGCCTATAAAGTAACCCATTCTAGAGATGATCTTCAACTTTATTATCGCTATAGCTGTTGAAATGACTCCATGAAATCCTCATTGTTTGTTCATGCCTCTTTGTATTCATCATGGGTGAAAGGATACATGTGCATTAGAGTTTCCAAATATGTAAATTTGGATTTGGGTAGACATGAAATCATGTCTACCAAGCTATTTGTAATTCCCTTCTTATACTTGATGGTTAAATGAAATTGTTGTAAAAACTCCATCGTCTTGTAATGTATGGTCTATTGTAGCTTACTTTAGGCCTGTATACTCTAGCAACTGCTGATTTGTGTGGATGGTGGTATTCTTTCCCATTAGATAGTGCTTCCACTTTTTAATATCTTGTACCAGGATATAGAGCTCCTTGTCATATGTAGGGTAGTGGATAACTGTCCCATGAAATATTTGAGAATGATAGCATACATGCATTCCTCCCTACATTAATATTTCTCCCATGGAATACCACTTACATCTATCTCTATTTTAAAAGGATTTTGCAAGCTTGTTAAGATGAGAACCAATGCTTCACTAATATTTCTTTTCATCTCATCAAAATCCTTTGTTGATTCTTTACTCATTGGAAACTCTAACCATTTGTTATTATGGCATCGAATGGTGCAAATACTATTGAAAATGAACATATGAATTTCCCCAAAAAAGCTCCTAAATTCAGAGACATTCATATGAACTAGACACTTCATGATGGACTCCATCTTTGAGGGATCTATCTTGAACTCCCATCCACCAATCACGGACCCCAAATAATCCAAAATATTGTTGAATAAACTCACATTCTTAGTATTAGCCAACATCTAGGGCTTCTTTAAAGTCACTTATACCAACATAAGATGTGAGATATGCTCCTCCTAGGTCGTACTATAGACTAATATATCATCCAAATAGACTATACCAAATGAACCTATATATGGGCAAATACATCATTTATCAATCTCACAAAGGTAGTTGGTGCATTACATAAACCAAATGGCATGACCAACCATTCGTATAAACCTTACCTTGTTTTGAAGGTAGAATTCCAAGTGTCTCCTTCTTTTACACGTACCCGATGGTACAACACTTAGAGGTCCAACTTGGTGAAGTATTTTTCGTGTTGCAACTAATCTAATAGCTCATCAATCCTTGGTAGAGGGTACTTTTTCTTGAGCATAATGTTATTTAATGCGTTGTAATCGATGCACATTGTCCAATTCCCATCATTCATTGGTACAATTATGATGGGTGACTCATATGGTGAAGTGCTTGATTGAATCACACCCTTCTCTAGTAGTCGTCGCAACTACTTCTACACTTCATTTACTTCCAAAACAAATTGTTTATACAACCCAATATTCAACAATGGAGAGTTTTGCAATAATTGTATTTTGTGTTGCACTTCCCTTTTGGGTGGTAGCTCTTTAGACTCTTGGAACACTCATTTATATGCCTGTAACAACTCCAACTAATGTTTCTTCTCTTCTGTACACCCCTCTAGGGATTTTTTTATTCTTATTGCTTGGTATCTCATTAATTCTTTCTCAAGAAAAGTAAAACATATTTCTGACTAGAACTAGTCAATTTCTTGTCTTGGTTGGCACTTACCAATGAGATTTTTGACTTGCCTTGTGTGCATTGACGATGTAGGATTTCCCTTCCTTGATTAGGAAATATTGATTGGATCTTCACAAATCCATCCTTAATATACAAGTAAGAGATTCCAATTCTACTCCACATATATTAAATGGTACATTCAATTCCACTTGATCAATAAAATCAACACTTACAACAAATTTAATCTTACACAGTTTTTTTACCTTGAACTTTATAGCCTTTATTATCCATCAAAATGGACATGGGCTACAATGATCATGAACCTATAATCCAAGCTTGCTGACCAAAAATGTTGCTATGAGATTACCCTATGAACTAGAGTCGAACAAAGTAGTTGTGTTCGTGTGGAAGATATTAGTTTTTGGTAGCATTGGAAGTGTTCTAGATTTGAAAATTGGTGGAGAGGATAATGCACGTGAGTTCTAAAGAACCCAGAAATAATTTACTGAAATTCCACCCGGATTGTATCTTATTAAAATACTTGATATTTTTAATGGGGTTCCTAACTCTAAACTTAGGGAAATTAAAATATTAATGGGTATTAATCAAAATATTGGTGAGAATGATTTAGCAGGTGGATCAAGTCAAGTTTTAATCTTATCCATTGATTAGAGACTTAATATTAGTCATTGAAGTCTCAACAGGAAAAGTATAAGAAGGAGGCTTGGAGTTCAGTTAGGTACACGCATAGAGATTGAGGAAATTGATTTTATGAGGTGATAAGTTCTTAGGAGGAAAATCAATTGGGGAGATCTTGCAGCAGAGGGGTAGTGAGATTCTGGGAGAAGGAATTTCAAGAAAATACAAGGCATAGAAAGGATAGAAGATATCCAGAGGAGAGTTGACGTTGGCCTACGCAGTGCTGACGCAAAGGAAACATAGTTACTAAGGGGAAATCAAAATTATACAGAGGGAATTCAAAGTTCAAGTAGGAAAAGTATAAGAAGGAGGCTTGGGGTTCAGTTAGATACACACAAAGAGATTGAGGAAATCGATTTTTTGAGGTGAGAAGTTCTCAGGAGGAAAATCGATTGGGGAGATCTTGCAGCAGAGGGGCAGTGAGATTCCGGGAGAAGGACTTTCTAGAGAATGCAAGGCAGATAAAGGATAGAAGATGTCTAGAGGAGGGTTGACATTGGCCTACGCAATGCTGACACAAAGGCAACACAACTAGTGAGGGGAAGTCGAAATCCTGCAAAGGGAATTCAAAGTTCAAGCGTCGGAAGCCAGAGTGTAAGATTGGAGGCAAGAAAGTTGAATTTTTAGCTAACAGAAGATGCAGATCAAAGAGGCAACATAATACCTAGGAGGGGTGATGTAGAAGCTACCCAGGGTGATGCAGTTTGACGTAGAGGACATCAGAAGGTGACACAGAGCCTCCCAGAGTTTAAGATCAATCACTGATTCTCTAGCGATAGGGTGAGATTATTTCACCAGTATTTTGTCCAGTATTTTCTTTGTAAGTGATTGCTAGTTGAGCATCCTAGATTTGTATTTGGAATTTTCTCTTGCCTAATAATAAATTCTCAGTTCCAGGGACTATTTCATCCAAAAATAATTGTGTCCTCTGTATCTTTTTCTTTGCTCAGTTTCCTTGTTTCATGCAAATCAAATTTAAGTAGTGTAGGCTGCAGAAGTAATTTGCTTTAGTATTCAAAAGAATAACTTGATAATGTATATTAAAATCAAGTAGGTGAAGTGGCTTTAGATTTGCTACAGTAAGGGTTCTTAGAGGATTAGAAATTTTCACATGGTATCAGAACATTGATTTTGAAATAGGAAGAACAGATCCGGGGCTGAGCAGTGAGGCCGAAAGTTGCATTTGAACAATTTAAATCCCCTTGAAGGGATTGCACAGTTCTTGTTGGGAAGTAGAGATTTTGAAGAAATCTCTCTCTGAGAGAGTCGAAAAAGAGGTACGATTTCCAGTTCGTGAGTTTGCATAGGCAAAGGGAGTGACACAGAGCCTCAGCGTAGTGTTTAAAAGGCGTAGTTTCTTCCGAGGCAGAAATCCACCAGAAAAGAGTGAAGACACATAAAAGGGGAATTTTCTCCTCAGAGAACTTTTTGCCAAAAAAATCAAATTTCTCACTTGCTGAGCAGCTGAGCAGTGACTAGAGGAGTTAATTCAATAGTTGGGTGAGATGGCATCGCATGGGCTCAAAGATCAAGACATGTTGGAAGGTGCTTCCAACTATATCATTTAAAAAACCAAAATCTTAGCTATTCTGGAGGAGTATGATCTCGAAGCCTACGTGAAAAGTGTTGTAGTTGTTCCTGATGACGATGATTAATAGAAGAAGTACAAGGTCGAGCAAGAGAAGGAAAAGAGGCTCATTCTTGATGAAGTTTGAGATCATGTGGTCTCACACTTGTAGGGCAAGGATACAACTCGAGAGATGTGGGAAGCTTTGTCTTCTCTGTATGAAGGCTCTTCTAAACAGTGGAAGATGTACCTAGAATAGAAGTTGCAGTGGACATTGATGTAGAAGGGAGAAGGAGTCAACTCCTATCTTCAACATCTTCAAGACACTAGAGACCAACTTGCTGCAGTGGGGTCCACTCCTCAGTCAACCACGATGGTGAGGATAGCCTTAAATGGAGTCTTAGATGAATGGCAAGTCTTTGTCCAAAGCATATTGGGTAGGGAAAAACTAACTTTAGGGGAGGAGATGTGGGTAGCTCTTCAACAAGAGGAATTAAGGAGGTACCTAGTAAAGGTCAACCTCAATGGCAACAGTGGGAGAGGCACAAAGACCAAGGAGGAGGAGAAAGTAGCTTTAGCATCAAAAGGACAACATAAGCAGAAGCGGAAGAAGGAGATTTCGAAGGTGAAATGTTTAAGTTGTGGGGAGATGGGCCACTATGCATCCCAATGTCCTCTGAGGAAAAAGGATAAGGATGAGAAACATGATCCTAAGGTTGCTTCAACAAATATTGGTGAAGATGAGTTTACCATGAGTGCCCATGCATCTCTAGGAGGGATATGGGACAATATTGAGTTGTAGTCGGGAGGACTACATGTGGGCAGGATCCTTGAGGAGTCCACCTCTTGAATCAATTCCTTGCTACGGGAGCCCAAAGATTCAATAGTAACGAGATGGACTTAGTGTCAGATGGTGTAGTGGATTGTTTGGAGGATAGATGTAGAGCCGGATATTAGAGACTAATCAGCGCAGAGCAAGGTTGGCAACAGTGTAGATGGCACAATGCAGAAGTCAGTAGTAGCACAAAAGATTCGAAGGGTCAGAGACTAGAGAATTCAGATTCCAACATTCATGGTATTATGCTGAACACAATTAAGTTCAATTAATTTTGGATGTTTTTCAGTTGCTTCTCTCAGCAACTCAGTTGCAGTACAAATGTAGTGTTAGCAGTGGTAGTGCTAGCAGCATAGCAGATGGAACATTTGAGAGGGAGTTGTAGTACAGATGCAACAGTGGCAGTGGTAGTGTCATGGGTAACAATATAGTAGCAGCAACAACACAATGTTGGTGGCAACATTAGTGCAAAAAGGAGGTGCTTCAAAGACAGAGCAACATGCAGTTGGACATTGTTGCTAGAACACTTTCCTCGCTGAGAGGGAGTTTTAGTTTTTGGTAGCATTGGAAGTGATCTAGCCGTGAAAATTGGTGGAGAGGCTAAGGCACATGAGTTCTAAAGAACTCAAAAATAGTTTGGTGAAATTCCACTCAGATTGTATTTTATTAAAATAATTAATATTTTTAATGGGGTTCCTAAATCTAAACTTAGGGAAATTAAAATATTAATGGGTATTAATCAAAATATGGGTGAGAATGATCTAGAAGGCGGATCAAGTCAAGTTTTAATCTTAGTTACTGATTAGAGACTTAATCTCGGTTGTTGAAGTCTCAACAAGAAAAGTATAAGGAGGCTTGGGGTTTAGTTAGGTACACACAGAGAGATTGAGGGAATCGATTTTCTGAGGTGAGAGGTTCTTAGGAGGAAAATTGATTGGGGAGATCTTGCAGTAGAGGGGCAGTGAGATTCCGGGAGAAGGACTTTCTGGAGAATACAAGGCAGAGAAAGGATAGAAGATGTCCAAAGGAGGGCTGACGCTGGCCTACGCAATGCTGATGCAGAGGAAACACATTCAGTGAGGGGAAGTCTAAATTCTACAGAGGGAATTCAAAGTTTAGGTGTCAAAAGCTAGGGTGTGAGATTGGAGGCAAGAAAGTCAAATTCTCAGCTCGTAGAAGATCCAGAGCAGAGAGACATCGTAATACCCAAGAGGGGTGACATAGTTTGATGCAGAGGCCATTAGAAGGTGACGCAGAGCCTCCCAGAGCTGAGGATCATTCATTGATTCTCCAGTGACAGGGTGATATTATTTCACCAATCTTATGTCCAATATTTTCTCTGTAAAGGATTGCTACTTGAGCATCCTAGATTTGTATTCAGAATTTTCTCTTGCATAATGATAAACACTCAGAGTTGTTGCACCGATTTTTCCACATTGGGTTTTTCCGGGGACTATTTTGTACAAAATAATTGTGTCCTATGTATCTTGTTCTTTGCTCAGTTTCCTTGTTTCATACAAATCAAATTTAAGTAGTGTAAGATGTATAAGTAATTTGCTTCAGTATTTAGAAGAATAACATGATAATGTATATTAAAATCATGTAGGTGAAGTAGAATCAGATTTGCTGCAGTAGGGGTTTCTAGAGGATTAGGAATTTTCATAGAAAAGTTCGGTCATCTCCTCTTCCTAGTAATGAATGCTACTTAGATTTCCCTCCTTTTGCATTAACATGCAAAAATTTTTCAACTTAGAAACTACTTTCAATCTGATTGCTTGAATTTAGGGCTAGACAATTCTTTTTCTTTACATCCGTCTTGTAGTTCTTTGGGTTCATATCTCAATGTAGTTTCCAATACTTTTCCTTAGTGCGACCATCAATATTTCAATGATTACAGTGGTTTATAGAATTCTTGCATTGATATGCAGTGGCTTTTGTCTTCTTATCCTTCCCCACCTTTTGTTCTTCCCCTTCTTGGAATCTTCCCAGTGTTCTTTCTACTTGGAACTACTTAGTTTCCCTTTTTTTATGGCCTATGATTCCTGATATTTTTTCCTGTACAAATGCTTATCCTTTATCCTTTAATTAAAAATAATCATTTGCTTTCATAAATGGCTATGTAGACCCCCCAAAAATTAAGGAGTACATATGGGTTCTTGGGAGAGATACTAACATGATGGTCATCTTTTGGAACTCAATGGTGTACTCCTGTACACTTTGCCCTTGTCTCTACTTAAGCTAGTGCCACCAAATCCATTGGTGCTTTGCATATCCAATAGGGTATAATTAGCACTTAATAAGGGTTTTGAAGTCCTTCCACCTAGTTATTGACGAATCACCCTCTAGGCTAAGTGTTTCTATATGGATTTCCCACCAAGTTAAAACATGGAACTCTAACTTCAACCTAAAAAATGATATCTTTTGCTCTTCATCTATATGGTGAACATTGAAATAAAATTCTAGTTGTTGCAACAAATCATTCAATTTTAATGCATTGATCTCACCTTGGTATGACTTTATGTCCACTTTTGCTTCCATCTTGAATAGGGACAATGAAGGGTTAATAGTACTTGAACTTGCCTACTGTTTCTTAGGTTATTTCCTAGATTCTCCCTTTCTGGGTCTTCATTATCTCTCAATTTCCCCCCTAATTTGATCTTTGAGTTAAAACCTCTAAACTCTCTGAACAGTCCAAGCTTGCTTGCTAGAGCTGCCATGAGAATTTTCATATTGCAATTGATGCCGACAACTTGTGCTTCCAATCTCTCTTCTACTGAATCTTGGGGTTTATTGTGAATAGGCTAATTAGCCATGGCTAGGGTTATGCGATTTTCTTCTTAAACCTATTCATGTATCCCTACAAATTCCCACAAAATACCTACCATGGATATTCCACTAGAACAATTTATCACAACATTTATGATAAAATATTGAAATCTTTATTCTGAAGGTTAATTTCCTTTAGATCTCAAATTCTTTAATTATTATTTTTATGCTTAAATGTATGAAAAAACTAAAATGCAAAAAATAGAGAATAGAAAAATATACACACATCATCCACAAGTAAAGACAAGTTTTACACAAGGAAACACATATGGGAGAGGATCCAACAAGAAGGTGAGACTACTTTGCTCTCTTTTCTTCTAGTATGGAAATATGCAAATACAAAGAAAGAGGTACTTTTTGTGGAGTTACTTGATACATGTGGCTTGTATAGTTAATATAAGATCTTATCCCCCTCTATTATTCTCTTAATTTCCTTCTCCTAGATGCTCTGCTCAATTATAGCACGAATAGAGTAACATAGAATGGAACCATTTCTCCTCCTAACATCTCGGTATTTAACATTACCCAATAGCCATCTAGGGGTAAGGTTTTGACCTCTTCAATCCTCAATTTGAGTTACGGTTTTGGAACTTCTTGAATCTTCTTAGATTCCAAATATAGCTAGCTATGTATGCGTGAGTAACAGGAGTTGACATGGCATCCTCTCATACCATGGTGGTCAACGAAAGAGGTCAACTTGTAGGATAAATAACTTTTGCATACAAACTCTGATTGACACAATTCTTGCACCATTGGAAAGATCTATGAGCATAGATCAACGCCAAGAGATTTTCTCTATCCTAGGAAAGTATTGACGCCAAAAATTCCATTTGATGCCTCAAAATGGTTCTAGATGGCTTCAAATCCAATTTCCCAACATGCCATTAAAATAAATCTACAAGTTAATTCCTCCAATTTTCCACTTTGAAAGTATCAAGATAAATGACAAATAACATAATGATCCAATCCAAATCAACTAGAGAAAAATTCATCATTAAATTGTAACCCCAACTTACTAGTATTATAGAAGTTAAACATTAGTTTACACTAACTACTTAGACCTCAACAAAACCAATTGAATGCATTAAATTCTTAAGCATTTTCCATTATTTAATATAAACTCTTTGATTTAATATCTATAAAGAAAAGAATTATTTATATATATATATATATATATATTATAATAACTATGTTATCGAATATAAAAGTTTAACATAATAAAAAATCATTACTTCTAAGATAAAATATCAATTATAAATTATTTAGGAACTTGGATTTTAAAAAATAAATTATAACTAATAGTTAAAATTAGTATATCTTATAACTAATAGTTAAAATTAGTATATCTTTGGTCAAATCACTTATATGAGTTGTTTATGTGTGATCAAATCATCTACATGAATTATGAACAGCTTATTGAAATAAAATAGGACAACGTAATAACCCTGGATTTATTTTAAGTGGATCTTTCAATTTTCATTATGTTCCTATGTATGATTTTTTTCATTATTGCCCTCATCAGTGCTTCCAATGAGGCATCTTACTTTGGTCTCACCACAAGGGCACAAATATCCACCAAGGAATTCTACTAAAAAGAAAAGCACTTCGTGAGCTTTGTGGGGTACTTATTTGAAGCCTATATTGATGCATTCCACTTCCTCTATATTTGTGTACAGTCCTTAAATTTAATCATTTCCATAGACTTTTGAAGAATGCCACTACTTATTGTCATTTAGAAAGAAAAAAAAGGTTCTGTGTATTTGGTTCATTGCCACATTAGAGTTGACATTGGCACTGATGAAATTGGCACTGCACATCATATATGAAACTGGATCTATCCTTTCTTTAAGGGCACGTAGAGGAAACAAATCAACTTTTACCATAGTTGTGGTGCAATGCATCATCGGTATCATCGTTGTACTGCAATGCATCTTTTTTACTTCAAAACCATCATTGTAAGAAATTGTCCTTTAATTCCTACTCTTTAATTGAAATCTACCCTGCAATTACCAGTCTGTATAGCAGAATGTAACTGCAAAAAGGAAACACAATAGCAGGTTTTAGCTGCTGGTCTTGTACTTGTAAATGCCAATTAATGATTAGAATTAGTATAAGGAAAATGCTTTATAATAATTTTGAGAAGTAATCAGAATAAGATGACAGATTTCTCCAGCATTATTCTCGCTCGGGAGAGAAAAAAGGTTCACATCTTTTTTCCCTTATGTTAAGGGATTTGTACCAGGTGAATGTGGATGTTAAAGGATTGTACCAGGTGAATGTGGAATTGGAGTTCGTAAGTACACATAAATCAATCAAAAGTAAATTTATTAATAAAAGAATTACAATGTTAAAAAAATAAATTGACAAGGGTTTTCTCTTCTAGAAAGTAGCAAATTGCATTAATCCATAACAATCAAGAATTAGATTGCAATTAGTACATTGCATTAGTCCATAACAAATCAAGAACTAGAATTGCAATTAGCACATTGCATTAGTCCATAACTATCAAGAATTAGATTGCAATTAGCCCATTGCATTAGTCCATAACAATCAAGAATTAGATTGGTATAGACTTTATGTTCTGCAAATAGGACATTGCATTGATCCAAAACACTACAGGCCATCCAGTAAGCAATTTTCCCTGCAGATTAAAGAAATTTTAACTATCATTTAGATCTGACACTAAATATAAATTATGTCTAAAGTAATCTGGAATTTGTATATGTATACCCACAAGTGCCCATTTGCAACAATTATATTAAAACAATTGTGTGACGATCAGATACCCTGACACTAAGTATAAACAACTTGAAAAAGTAACCCGGAATTCGTATATGACAATGTATAGGCACAGTAGCCGATTACAGAAGTTAGTGAAAATACCAAAGCAACCTGCCTTGAGATATTCTGTAGTATCAGCCTAACTTAACAGGGGAAGGGGAACGAATATTGCACAAACAGGAAGAACGTCCTCGATCAAGCTTGATTCTTCGGATCGAAGAACTTCCTCCCATCAAACTTGATACTTTGGATTAAGGGGCCTGAGTGATAAGAAGATGTCAACCTAACTAATACAGGTGTCTTTCGTTTTGCAACAGTTGAATTAAAACACTTGTGTGACTATCGGATAACCTGCCACTAAGTCTAAACAATATGCAAAGTAATCAGGAATTGGTTAATTTATAATCAAAAGTGCTGATTTGCAACAGTTGATGAAAATGTCAGAGTAACTTGGGAGATTCTGAAGTATCAACCTAACCTAATAGGGTAAGGGGAAGTCATGTTGCACAGGCAGGAAGAACATTCTCCATCAAGCTTGATTCTTCAGATCGAAGAAGATCCACCCATCACTCTTGATTCTTCAGATCGGAAAAGATCTTCCCATCGAGTTTGATACTTTGGATTAAGGGGCCTGCACGACAAGTCAACAACAACCTAAATAATGCAAATGTCTTTGTCCACAAAAAGCACACACATCCATAAAGAGACAGAACTACATAGAAGCGTGGAACAGAAGCCCAACAGGAATATGCTATCACATTAACCTAGGGACTTGCAGCTCAAACACAACTTATTGGCAAAAATTTTGGTACAAGTGATGCCTTTTTTAGCTTGAGTCGGATGATACAATTTTTCGCACGATCATGGAGGAGTCAGATGATACAATTTTTTCTAAGATCATGAATTTTAGTTGTTTAAATGTGTGTTTGAACGCATAAATGGATTAAGCCCCTGGGGCACTGGAATTCTACAAATTACACCACTGAAACTCATGATTCCAAAAAATCCCTGCAGGATTTTGGACAAAATTGATAGGAAAAAGACAAAAATCTCTAAAAGTTAGACTACGAACTTGTAAACCACGTCTCATAATTGAAAAGAATTATAAGTCTAACGGTGAAGGGAAAGGTCTAACGCATGGGCACAAAGAATAGAAGTTGTTGCCTGAATTCTGGCACTGAATTGTATCCCCATCCAAAAGAGACTACTCTCCAACCTGCAGTGTTCTCCTTTATCATAGATACCTTATCTGCAGACCAGAAAGCCACTCTAAAAAATCCAGAGGAATTGACAACTATCAGATGATGGGAGGCCTGCAGGTTGGATGGGCACGTCTCTCCCAAAGTACTTAATATTTGCCTACCATATTAGCAAAGTTAGTACATACTACAGGATACACGCGTTTACATTTGGAAGCCAAGATTGCTCTGGACTGTGGATGCTATACGTACTCTTGGAATTATAAGACATAGATATATATTAAAAACCTACCAGCAAATAGGTTCGAGCACGCATTTCAAGAACTGAAAAATCTTCAAGCGTGCAGTGGTCCAATACATCTATAGGTCATTTGTAACTTGCGTCGTGACTCTTCATTTTAGAGAACAGACCTCCAACGTCATGGTGAAAACATGGGTCCCTAATATACTCAGAATTACATTTCAGCCTTAAGCTTCACTAGCTTAAATTCCAAATCATTTTAGAGAACGGCAACTCTATCAAGATGGCTGGGAGCAGTAGCCATTGTGAAGAATAGTTGGAGTTTCAACACATTTTACAATCACAATATTGGCCTTGAAGTTCATACAAATTATGTCCCTGCAATTCAGTAACAATTATAGTTTTAATGATTTCATTAAGAAGCGGACCTTCAGTTTGGGCCCTGGGGTGTAGGCTTTTCAGAGTCTAGAATGATAAAGATCACAGTGGGAAGTCCACCGATCTGAACAAAAAAATTAAGGAAAAAATTAAATAGATGATTGCCTTTACAAATAAAAGATTAGATATAGACCTTCCTGAATTGCAAATTTCATCCCAAACCTAACCACATAACCTTATAACTGCACCTCTTAAACCATTAACAGGCAACAAGAAATTGCAAAATTACCTGCAGTTGATGGGCTAGTTCATACTCTTCATCAGTGTTTATCTTGACAAACCTTATAGATTGGCCATATTCTACAGGAAGCTGCAAAATTTTCAGATTAGGGACAAGTTAAGTAGCAACAATAGGAGCAGGTGGTGACCTAAAAAGAAAGCTACAAGATTTTAGAATGTTAATGAGTATTTGTATATTTCGCCCAAGAGTTTGCACAAGTCATTGAACCATAAATAAATTGCTCTGAACCATAACATATAATGAATGGTTCCGACGATGAAGAAGACTCATATTTATAGGATACCAGAGAGACGATTTATCTAAAGATATACTCTACCTAATAAAGATAATAATACTAGTTAGGCTTATAACATAAAAGTATCAGATAAAGACCTTCCTGCTGCATTTAATCTCGCAAATTCAAGGCCATTCTTGGATATTTCTGACAATCGAAAAGACTTATATTTATAGGATACCAGAGAGAGAACTTTTCTAAAGACATACTCTACCTAGTAGAGATAATAATACTAATTAGGCTTATAACACAAACGCAGCCGGATAAAGACCTTTCTGCTGGATTTAATCTTGCAAATGCAAAGCCAATAGCATATTACCCTCCTTGCAAACTTCGTAAGTCCCTAAATCAGCAACAAGCCCTTTTTCTATCATTTCCTTAGACATATTCTCTGCCATTCGTATGATGGATTTCCTGTAAAGTACGTTTATCAATAATTTGCCAAAAAAGGCATCAAGTGCAAGGTTGCTCTCTGCACAGCTTCATGGGGGAGGTCAAGAGCTTCCTGTTTACCTTCACAAAGAAAATGACAGAGTATTGTATGCATTGTATGCAAAGGTTCATGAGGCAGTACTATCTCTTAATAGAATGCATTGAACCGCGTTGATAATAATAAATAGGACAGTCCATAAAACAATTATGTATACCAAATGTCTTAATAACAGAAAGCATTCTCACTGAATATCCCAAAGAGAAAAGGTGCCAATAGTTTACTAAGCTTAGACCAGAAAATTATCCGCCTGATAGCGAACTCTCTCAAACCTGTCATCTAGGGACTATAGAGAAAATAACTAGTAGACTAGTTTCAAATTACTTCAGGACTTTGCTTAGTAAATTGTTTCCCAATAAATGTTAACCTCTATTGTCCACCAGAGAACTTGCTTTGAGTTTAGTAAACATCAAAGAACAACTTAAGATACACACACAAGATTGTCCCTATCCAGGTTCGCCCGTTCAATCAAGAAAGAATGCGATAAATTTACCCTAAATTCATAACATTATATCCTCTATATTACATGAATAATTTCCAGTCAATCATGAATTCAGGAAGCCTTACAGGTACAATGGCTCTATATAATTGATACGGAACCAGCTCTTTGTTTCAAATCTTGAATTCAACACCACCAGAGAGGAAACTGGGCAAACAGAGGCTAGTAGATAAATATGCATTTGGATAGCTCGACCATTAACCCTTGAGGGTACCCAAATCATTAAGTTGCGATGCAGCTAAAGTTTATGCTGAAGCTCGTCCGAGACAATCTCATAATTCATACAAGTGGTCAAAGATTATGCTACACTAGATACCTAAATTTGGACTCATCTTCATCATCCATCCATGAGCCCCTGAATGTTTTCTGGGCTTTTCAAGTATCCGTATTTGTATTAAAACTGGGCCCAGTACTGACTCTGTTGGTCCTGGATTCCCATATTCATACTTTCATTGCATGTGCGCATCCTATGCGTAGCTCTATTTCATATTCAAGGATCAATATGGGCATGCTTTCTACTAGTTTCCATCAAATCTGAGATGCTGTAAGTAGCTTCCAGATCCTCCTCTACTGCAACTGGGGGTGTCTGATTGAGGTCAGGCAGGGATAGCTCCTCTCCATCATTTATGATTGCACGGTGATGGGCATCCATGGAGATGAGGCGATTCTCTGGGGGTATTTTTTCCCCGATCCAATGGCACCTCTTATGCCCTCCCAGAGCCTGCCCAGATTCGAAAAACTTGTGACAAACAGAGCACTCATGACCAGATTGGGTTTTAATGCAGAAAGTCTTCACGGCCTGAGAAGAAAAATGGCGAATTCTCAGATGCCCTTCCTCAGTAAAAATTCCCTCTTCCTCATCTTCTATGTGACCTTGGACTCGTTTTTCCACAATCTTAGACATAGTAGATGATGCAGAGCAACCTTTCACCTTTCTGTGGCTGGCTCTATGACCCCCCAAAGCCTGATGACAATTGAACACCTTTTTGCATTTCTTACACTTGTATTTTCCATTGGTTTCTCCAACACCCACATCAGAATCTCCCCATACAGATTCACCATCATCAACAGGCTTAATCTTAATACTAGTAGGCTTATGCCTGATGCTATGCATAATGCCAAATTTCTTCCTTTCCTTGATTTTTGTTGTTTTACCGCGATCTAAATTCTCAACACTTCCATCGGATTCACACTTTGGTATCATCAACTTAGCAGCCTTGGACTGATAGACAAACTCTTCTGTCATCTCCCTTTCATCCTCCATAGATCCATTGACATTGCCACTGCATGCAAGCATCACCAGAAAGCATGCCATATCTCTGTCCTCAGCAAGTTCTTGAGCTGTTGGCATTGCTCTGGCATGTGGGTTTGCCTTTTCTCCTTCATGCTTACTGGGAGGGTGCTTCCTGCCTCTTTTACCAGTCACAGACCAGTTGACAAGGAAGCATGACTTGTTCTGTGCCATTGTCACATGCAATCATTCAGCTGCTGATCTTCATCTTGTTAGCGTTGAAAGAGTTAGTGAACGGTATGTAATGTAATGCATTCAACTCAAGCTGCACTAAAGTCTCTCTTTTCCATTTGTCATCTTCTCGAAATCCTATTACAAGTTCTTCAACACCTAACCAAGCACACCATAACAACCAAAACCAACTTCCAATTTTCATCATCCATTTGAACTCCGTATCTTATTTCACCACCATCTCCACCTCCACCTTCTCCATTGAGGCGGAGGTTTGTTATCACCCCTGTGATTTACAGCACACTGTCATCCTCCACTAATTCAGGCCAGTTAGTGTTGATTGGCGCTTGGACTTTACTTTAATGAAAAAAATTTGGCCCCACATATTCTCTGTACACAATCATTCTAGGGGTAAGTGCAAGTGATCTGTGTCAACTTAGTTGTGATATCAGTAGTCTATAACGCAACTTTTTGAAAGTTTTTCTGGCGGATTTTTCCAGTCAAAATCCGGCAGCAATTCATTGGAATCCCAAGTTTGATAGCTAGTTTCTGCACAATCAATGGCTCCCAGGAGTTTTCCAGGGCGCTGAATCCAAATATGCAATTAAAAAACCATTTTAACTACTAAAAATCAAGATTTAACCTCATTTCTTTCGCCGGATTCCGTCACCGAAATCTCCAAAAAGTCACATTATAGACAACTCCGTTGTGATATGCATATTGAGGAAAGTCAAGGTGGCACATCTTCAATGATAAAATTTGAAAGGTTAGTCAGATGTCTCAACTCAAGACATTGCTTTGTAAAGATGGAGGTGTATGAATTATCGTTTTGAGATTTTGTGCGCTGTCTTGTGTGTGAAATGAAATATCTACGTTTGAGGTGTACATCACCTACACACCTATTAATTTCTGCATCCATTAAATATTATATTTAATTTTTGTAATTTAGAAATATATATAAAATAAAAGTAATTGAAAAAATATATTAATTTATAATAAAATTAGTTTGGATTTATTTTACTTCTAGATTTATTAAGAGTGAGATGTAAATATTTCTTAGAGATAAAAGAGATTTGATTTTTTTATAGGTATTTGGTAGATTTTCTTGGTAGATCTAGAACGAAAGATAGATCTAGACTAGTTTAATTTCTTTAATTAGACTATATTCCATATGAATACTATGGGTCAATACCCATTTATTAATACCATGGGTCAAAAATCACACGTAACTTGACCAAGTCAAGTTTACCTTAACTACCCAACAAAAATTAATAAAAATAAAAGTTATAAACTTATAATTTTTATTTTTATTAATTTAGTTTGAAGTTATTTTTTATTTTTATTTTTATTCTAACATAGGGTTATTTTTATTTTATTTTGAGAGAGTCAAGATGTTTATAGAACATGACATTACATTACATCATCTTTATCATACTAGACTGGAAAGTTCTTGGCGCAATAAAACTAATTTAGATCCATCTACCAAGGACCCAAAATGATCAAATCTCTTCACTCTTAAAGATGTTTGCACATCAAGAGATTTGACTCAGAGGGATCAAATCTCTTCACTCTAAAAGATGTTTGCATATCAAGAGATTTGATCCCGCACTTGGTAGCTCCAAAGTTAAGATGGATCTAGGCTGGTTTAATTTCTCTCTTTAAATAGGCTACATTCTACATAAATACCATGGGTCAATAACATAAGTTCTCAATACCATAAGTTAATATCATAGGCCAATTTTATTTTTATAAAAATACTTTTATTTAATTGTGACCTAGTTAAAATGTTTACTTTACATTACATTAATCTTTTTACTTAATTTATTTTATATAATTTAATTAGTTAAAATGTTGAATATTACATTATAACATCTCTATCAAACTAGACTAATTAATTATTTAATAAAATATAATAAATAGATTTAGAAATAAATAATATGAATATATTTATTTTAAATAAGCATTTTATAAATAAATTTATATAATATAATAATATTCTAAGCCCAAGGTTAATGTATTATTATCTTATCCATAAGGTAGAATTATAAGTGAAGAAAATCCTTAATATATAAAATTAAGACTACTTAAAAGAATTATTATTTAATGTTTTTAAGACAAATTAAAAGAAAAATTAATATTATAAAATTAAATTTGTAGTAATATATATTTTATATAATATTTGTCATCATCATAAACATAATATAATATTATAAGTCGAGTATCTATAAAATATGACATTTTAACTGTTAACAAAGTTACTATTAAATTTGGAAAAAATTTCATATTTTGATAAAGACTTTCATTTCAAAATTAAGTTTCAAATATAATTTTAATAAATAATAAAAATCAAATCATTTAACATTATTTAATTTATTTATTTTTATTTATACATATCATGAGTTGAAATAATATTAATTAAATTTGTGAACCATATAATATTTAGTTTTGTTAAATAATGTAATATTTAGTTTTTTAATTAAAGAACACTTTATTTAGCAAGACATCATCTTTGTCTTAATGATGAACCATAATAAGGGGTTCTTGGATCCTAATAATTCTATGTGATTTATTGAGAAAGACTTGGTATATGGTTATGCTCTTTTATTTTAAGAAACTAATGATATGATTTAAGTCATTTTAAAAACTGGAAAACTTTTCAAGTCTATATGTGTTCTTCCAACTTATTTACAATAAAATTACAGAGAAACTCTAGAGTTGATGAAATTGCAAGGTTAATCTTTGCTAATAAATTTGAGCTAAACAAAATAAATATTAAAATATGAAACGCCAAATATATAAATTTTACTAGAATAAGTTTTAAAAACGTTGACATCATAATATGCATGACTACAAATTCCAAATTATCATTAATGAAAATTTTATATAGTAAAATATAATCAACATAAAACTTTACAAAAACAATATCAAATCACTAATAACTAAAAGCCAACATGTTTAAAAGAGTCCTCTAACCCTATTTTAATAAAATAATTATTTATTTAGCATTTTAATCTTTATTTTGTTTAGTTCAAATTTAAAATAGCAAGGATTAACCTTAAAAACTTGATTAACTCTAAAATCAAGTTAAATGAACCAGTATGGCTACTTTGAGGAGTTTTAAAGAATCACTGAAAATTATATCATTACCTCCTTGAAATAAAGATTACAAATTCTTAAAGTTGAGGACGAGGTTGTTTAGGGATAGACCAAACTTTGTGTGACCCGACAAAGTTAAATTGATGTATTTCAACCCATAATATTGTGATGATGATGATGATAGTAGTTAGCGTCCACTGAGACCAAATTGGTCTATCGGACCTATAATTTTCTTAGTTTTTAATTGTCTGGCTCCTTGTCTTTCTTGGCGAGATTGGTGCTGTAGCTTTCTTTTTCTTCTCTACGGTCTTCCAACCTCCTTTATCTTGCATCTCCTTCATCTCTTCTGGTTCTTGGGACATTGGTGTCTTAGCTTTGTGATCTATTGTGTTTGTCCTTTTGAAGATAGTCAGAGAAGAAGTTTGGTCTAGGAGACCTGCTTTGCTGTTAAATGAAGATTTATTTTGTGCGGTATTCAAATCCTCATAACTTTGATGCTTGAGGGGTCATCGAGTTCACTTTTTTGTTGTTGGGCGGGGCTTTCTCCCTGCTTGTCTTGAGAGTTGTTTCTTTCTTGCCTGATTTCTTGTGATTTAGAGTTTTCTCTAAAGTATTCTTCTTTGATGACAGTGTAGTGTTCTTTTTGTGCTCCTTCCCATCATGTAGATCTATGGTGGTTTTTTCTAGCAAAATTTTTCTAGAAGACTTTTGGGCAATTTTTGGCTAGATGGCCTGTCTCAAAGCAAGATCGACATCTGAAGAGGACACTTTCATAATCGAGTTTCTGGTTTCACACATAGTCTTTACTTGTTAGGTTTATTTTAGCTGGGAATCCGGCGTTGAAGTCCATTTCTACACAGATGCGTGCATAGGTGGTTTTAGCATATTTCTTTGTTTCTGGGCACCTGCAGTAAAATTTCCCAATTGCATTTCTAATGGCTTTTAGCAAGGAGAGATCCCAGAGATGCAAAGGTAGGCTTGACAATCTCACCCGAACTGGTGCTGAGGTTATGACTGCTATTGAGGGATCGAATGATGGGTTCCATGGCTTCATGAATAGGCCTAAGTTTTCCCAAAACCAAGGGCTGGAATCTAGAATACATTGTCTGCTTTCAAGATTTTTAAAATCTACTATAAAGAAACCCCTAGCACAGGGGTAGACATTAATTTCATAAAAAATGACAGGCTTCCATACCTCTAAGATCCAATTGTGGAGAGTTGTTAGCCACGGGCAAAAACCATTGAACCGGCAGATTAGGGCACTTTCGGAAAACTTCAAAGCCTCATCGAGTGAGGCCTGGACCACCTGGACAATGGGAGCTGGGGCTTTACTGACGATATGGGCAAGAGCTTGCCCTACAGAAGCAGACGGAACTGAGCTAGCAACTATTTTTGCAAAGCTGGAAGCCATATTTTACTTGCCTGTAGAACCCAACGGCAGAGAAATAAAGTAGATCTAGATCTAGCCGCAGAAGATTGAACAGGTGATTCACCTATGAAATAGAAGGTTAGATATAGAACCCAAACGCAGAGAAATAAGGCAGAATATTAGATCTAGATCTAGATCTAGCCGTAGAAGATTAGATCTAGAACCCAGCCGCAAAGTCTTAGTAAGCCTTTTAATCCTAGCTTTGATAAGAGAGGAAAAATCATGCTGCTGGGCACATTGCTTTCATAATAGTGAACGTTTGATCCAAATCAGTGTTGCCAGTTCTCCCCTATGATCCCACTGTCATAATCCTCAGATTTGAGCCAGAGCTCGGCTGCATACCGCCCAGATCCAGAAATATATTTGAGCCGGAGCTCGACATAACTCTGTGGAAGAACATATCAACCTGTGGAAGATAACTCTCTCACGGAAGAACCCTTACCCTTATTCCGACCGGGGAAAAGCTCGACAAAAATCTGTATAAAGGCAATGAATAATTTTTAAATTAGGTGAAATGCTTAATTATGCTATATTTTTATTATTTACTAAATAATATTCTAAATAATATGTTAATTTGGTTCATATCAAGTAGTATAATTTTCTAATAAAATATATTAATTGGATTTATTTTAAATAGTTGGGAAGAATGTAATAATTTCGGGTTAAAAATTTATGTAATAAAGTTAATAATAACCAAGGTCATGGGACATATATTCCAAGCTGAATGTTGGACAAAAACATAGTATATGTTGGACAAAAACATAGTGATGAGGATCACTTGTGATTAAATCATGGCTATGGAAATTGGAAAAGACTTTGGAAAGACATGAAACATTTATTAGAATTTTACTTATGAAAATAATGATAAATAAGAGAAAATGAAATTGAAAGGTCATAGGTTGCATGTGAGGAGGAAAATGAAGGAAAAATAATGGAAACTGAAGAAAATAGAGGCCTCATTGATAAAAAGGCTTCTGAGGATCAGTTCACAACCTTTTGGTAGTTTTAACTTGGAGCTTTTTCTCTTCTATTCTCTCTCTTATACTCTTGGACACTTGAGTTTCCTTGGAGCACTCTTGAAGGAGTGTGCCTTACTTGAGATTTGGACCAAGAAGGAAAGTGTAAGAGGACAGTGGGATCAATAGCTACAATGGGTTTTGCTTGTAGGTACCGAGTTGCATGTATTATTTCCTTGCTAGTTTTGACGTGCATGGCATATGCTTGTGGTTATTTGGTTATGATCTGTCATTGGCATGGATAATTGCTTGGATTGACAATGGTTTTCCTAACCTTTCCATTTCCTGGACAACTGTGGTGTTGTGGGTTTTAACTTTTGTTATTAATTGGTGCTCATGTTCCTTATAGCTGTGGGCTGAGTTATTAGTTTCTGAAGCCTTGGTTGGACAAACACTCTAGAGCCCTTGGTGGGTTGAGTTACTAGTTCTGGAGCCTTGGTTGGACAAACACTCTAGAGCATGAAAACAGTTGTGGGTTGAGTTACTAGTCCTGGAATTCATGTTGGAACAAACACTCTAGAGCCCTAGACAACTTGGATGGAGACCAATCTGGTGATGGTTAGTGATGTAGGACTGTGAGGAGGAATTATGGTTGAGGGTTGAGGTAGTTTGGCCTCTAGAAGCCCTGGTTTGGTTTTTCTTGGTTTATTCCATGAGATCCCACATTCATGCTTGGACTATGGCATGGGGGTGATTGGATGAAAGAAATATTTGGTTCAGCCCAATCTATGGTCGAGTTATTGAAAATGGAAATAAGAAAATCCTGATTTAATTTTCCCTTGAATTAAATTAGGAGAAAATCGAAATTCCACATCACAAGACAACTTGAATGAGTTAACTAAGTTGTTATCACTCAATTAGCTTACTTAATTCAAGTTGAGGGACTAATTTGAGTCATGTAGAGTGGTTCCTAAGTTTCAAGATCCTGGGTTGAGTTTAATTTGAGTTGTAATAATTTAATTCAGTTAAACTGAGTTAATGTCAGTTAAACTAGTTCCAAATGCTAGAGGAACTAGTAGCAAGTCTAGCAGTGGGGTGCAGCTTCAGTGTTCAACCATTTAACTAATAAATCTACCATAATTAACTCATGCATGCATGAAATTTGAGTTACCTAGTTGAGATTGGATTTCAAGGGAAATGTACTATCAGTTGTATAATTTTTTGAGTTGTACAGGTGGTCCATGCAATCAAAGAAGGACTTATAGGGATTGCACAGTTTTGGATGAGGAATTTCCTATTTAATAGGGGCTAATTCCTTGAGAAACAACACAAGGAAATAAGGACTTGGGCAGGCTTGGATTTGGTTAAGTATTGACCAGAGATTGTCTAGGAAGCAGTGAGACAGATTATGCTAATGCAGAGGTTGCTCGGGTTTGATGTATTTCTTCTCTATTTTCTGATATAATGTAATACATATAGGAAGGGGTTTTGAGCAACAATCTTTTCCCTTAGATAAATATCTGTGCATATGTGATCGAATCTTGTCTCATGGTTATGTTGTGATTTCTTGATCGATTAATTGTTTCCGTTAATGAGTAGAGTAGATTCAATTCTTTTGTTTTATCATATTACATAAGCAGTTTGAATCTACAAGGAATATCTACATGGTATCAAATATGGAATTACTAAAGAGCAAGGTTCACAATAGAGAAGAGATTTCAAACATTTTATTGCAGGAGGATCGAACTTGCAGTATCATTTCTTCAGAGCTAGTAGGATGGCTTTCTATGGACTAAGACTCAAGTATGCCCTTGAGGTAAGCTCAAATTATGTTTCTTATAAGTATGGCATGGAGGCAGTGCTGGACGATAATGGGTTGAAGGAATTCATTGATAATGATATCCAAAAACCGACAACAACTGATGCTTAGAATCTACAAGATTGGAAGAAGTGTGTAGCTAGAGCTCGAGGATTATCTTGGAGGGTGTGAGAGACCACATATTCTTGAAACTACATGGAAAATAGACACCCTTTGCTATGTGGAAGACTCTCAATGAGCTATTTGGTAATAGAAATGAAGCCAATAAACTTGAATTGATGAAGAAATTGAGGATTAAAGACAAAGGGTATGAGGTAGTCTTCAAAGAGGGGAAGGCCTACCTCGATCATCTTGCTTCATACAAAATCAAGTATTTTGGGGTCATGATCGAGGACTACTACACATTAGAGGAACATGCATGCACAACCTTGAGGAGAAAGGTAGGGATTATATATTTTGTGGTTGAGAGGGAGCATGATTTAGCTCTCAATAGAAAGCCTCAACCAATTGGTAGTTAGGCTAAACAGGAGGATGATGATGAATAGAACTAGTCAGAGACCTCCAGTAGGAGGAGAATTCGAGCCAAGTGGGAAGAGGGAGCACATGTAACCATACCTCCAGGTGTGAGGTGGGGTGAGGTGAAGCAATAGTCCCAAAAATTGCAGAAATTTGGGCAGGGTCCATTGATTACCTTGCTATGCGGGCCCACAGTATTCAGTAGCAGGAGGATCATTATCAGTTATATATTGAGGAGTGCAAAGTAGTGTTGACATCAGAGTAGGAGGCTCAGTAGCATAGTCAACAACAACACAATTTTTCTAGTAGACAATTGTAGATTGATTCAGTGATTTTATTTTTTTTGGATACTTTTCAGTTGCATATGTTGTAGTAGCAATAATGACAGTGAGAAGTGTTGCATGCAATACATTCCAAAGGTGTTGGATCGAGGTAGATGTGAATCCCTTTCTTGTTGAGAGGGAGTGTTGAAAATGGCAACAAGAAAATCTTGATTTAATTTTCCCTTGACTGAAATTAGGAGAAAATCAAAATTCCACATCACAAGACAACTTGAATGAGTTAACTAAGTTATCACTCAGTTAGCTTAGTTAATTCGAGTTGAGAGAACTTGAGTCATGTAGAGTGGTTCCTAAATTTTAGGAGCCTAGGTTGAGTTTAATTCTAGCTGTAATAATTTAATTTAGTTAAACTGAGTTAATGTGAGTTAAATTAGTTCCAACTGTTGGAGGAACAAGTATGAGGTCTAGCAATGGGGTGCAACTTCAATGTTCAACCAATTAACTGATAAATCAACCATAAATAACTCATGCATGAAATTATCATAACCTAGTTGAGATTGGAGTTCAAGGGCAGTGTACTATCAGTTGTATAATTTCCTGAGTTACAGGTGGTGCATGTAGTTAGAGAAGGGCCTATTGGGATTGCGTAGTTCTAGATGAGGAATTTCCTATTTAATAGGGGGCTAATTCCTTGAGAAACATAACAAGGAAATAGGGACTTCAGAATGCTTGGATTTGGTTAAGTAATGACCAAAGCTTGTCTAGGAAGTAGTGAGATAGACTATACTAATGTAGAGGTTGCTCGGGCTTGAGCAAGCATTGTATTTCTTCTCTATTTTCTAATCTAATGCAATACATAAAGGAAGGGGTTTTGACCAACAAGCTTTCGCCTTAGATAAATATCTAAGCATATGTGATTGAATCTTGTCTCATGTTTATGTTGCGATTTCTCGATTGATTAATTGTTTCCGCTGATGAGTAGAGTAGATTCAAGTCTTTTTTTTAGCATATTACATATGTAGCTTGAATCTACAAGGAATTTTTATATGAGTGGTACGTGGAAGTCCCTGACTTGGTTGGCTTTTGCATATGTTAATAAGAACTTTTTTCTCTTATGTTCTATGTGTAAATGTACTTGTTACTATGTTTCTATGATGGTTGTTCTATTAATTTTGTTGATATGGTTATATGTTGGTTATAAGTATAGTTTTATGATAGTCTTGAGTTATGGCTCTCATCACGTTTGGTTAGTGTTAGTGTCAGTATTTGCATATTGCCATCAGTGATCAAAATTCCTCTTTTCATATACATATTAGGGTCTTGCTCATAATTTTTTGTCATTCCATTAGGTCATCATTAAAAAATTTACTCACTGATGGTAGCCCTAGTAAAAAAACATCACTCTCCTTTAAATTTTTATTAGTTATTAGCACATTGTCATACCTTGCTAAATGTACATCAGTCATGAGGTCAAAGTCATCATGTCATCATATCAGTCATGACACCATCAATTTTGGTTAGTCAAGGTTACCATTAGGTCCTAGGGTTTTCAAGGTCCAATAAAACACCATTTCCATTGCATAATGTTAGCAAGTCTCATAGTGATCAAATAACATCTCTTCACTATTTGAGGATGATTTGTAAATAGACAATCTTGTTTCAGCATGAAATTTTTATTTTAAATGTACTATATATATATATAATATAATATATATATATATATATATATATATATATAATATATATATATATATATATATATATTCACTATGTAATTTTATGTATTTCAAATGTAATAAACACATGATTTCCAACCTACTAATTCAGAGTTCCAAAATGCCAAAGGACCAAAAAGTCAAAGGTCAAAGTGTTCTCAATGTATATCAAGTGATCAATTTGCCAAAGAAAAAGTCAAGTGTAAAGGTATAGTTTCCAAGAGTAAGGTGAATGAAAAAAGGAAGAAAGTGGGTTCCAAGGCCCAAATCATCAATTTCATGAAGTATAAAGGCCACCAAGACATCAAAAAAAAATTCATTTTCACTCTCAAAGGTCAAGCTGACACTCCCTTGGTTCAAAAATTTAATTTTACAGGTTTAAAGGAAAATAATTTCTTGGCGTTGCGCTTAAAGCAGTGGTCACTGCCTTTTTTAACACAGGCGTTGCGCTTCTGGGCAAGGCATTGCGCTTTTTCCCAGTGAGCCCCCAGAGCACCAAAATGCCTCCAAATTCTCTCAAAACTTCAAAAAAGTCTTGTTTCCTCTTCTACCAAGTAAGTCACACAAATTTTCCACCTCTTTGCACTCCTAAACAACATTTTTTTTAGTGTTTTGGTTCCTAAGAAAAATTGGCACTTGGGCAAGTGATAAAACCATAAATCCATCCCTATCCCAAATTTGTTTCCCATAGACCCTACAACACCTTCTTACATCACAATTAAACCCATCCCTACCCCTACACTATCATTTCCTAGTCCCTAAACCCTTTTCCCATATAACCCGAAGACCTAGGTTTCCAAAATTCCTAGGCAACCTCTACCATAAACCTGTAATCTAATTATCATTCCCAACTGCCTTGACATTTTCACCTCCTATCACCTCCCACAACTCCATAATCCCTCCCCTCATCCCCTTAGATTTTTACAGCCCTATCCCTATTCCCTAGACCTATTTCCACTTCCCATTCCCACCTACCTTATCCCTAGGGTTTCTTAACCAAACACTATGAAGGAAGACAGAGACTATGTGGAAGAGGAGGATACACAAGAAGAGGAGGATAGACAAGTAGAAGAGGACAAAGAACATAGGAGGCCACACAAAGGAGGTAACACTTTGAATGAGCAGTTTTCCATCACGATCAATGAGGACCGAGAATATTGGTTTGAAAGGGTAAATGAGCATCTTGAGAAGCTCTTGAAGAAGTCAAAGAGGGACAATTACTTACAAAGAAAGATGGCCAAAAATTACTTCAATAAAAATCAAATTGCAAGGTCCAAGCTCTAAAAGGACAAAACAAGACTTGAAACCCTAGCCAAGCAAAAGAAGGAATACAAGCTTGAAATCCTTGCTGAGGCATCACTCATTACCTAACATACCTCATTAGCCATCCATAGATCAAATTTTGAAGAATTTTGAACTTTTTGGAGTTTTTTTGCATTTTTGGTAGTTTTTGCACCAGTCACACTACTAAAAGCACAACACCCTGGGTGTTGCGCTTTTCCTAGAGGCCTCCAAATGCAAAATGGCCACCACCATTGGATTCAGAAGGCCAAATAGTAAGGAAAACCACTTTTTAAAGCTTTTTTGGGTCAAATGGGTAGTCAAAGGGTTAAAAAACCCAAAAAATCATGTTTCTGTGCTGTTTTGGAGGTTGGCGCTACACTTTTGACTAGTATTGGGAGAATAAAATTTTGGAGGATAAAAAATTAACCATTTTGGAAACTAAATGTATATATGGAAATTAGATAGGATAGGCTTTCCAATGAGCTATCCTGGGCTCAATTTGGATATCAGGAACCCCCTCAAAAGTGGAGCTGAAGTTGGCGCTACACTTAGGATAATGGCATTGCGCTTTTGACACAAATTTTATGAGTTTCATCATTTTGTAAATTTTCTCAGTTTTGACAGTTTCACCTTGACAATCATGTTTTTACCAATGTAATTGGTGGATTTAAATGTAATAATTATGTTTTAAAGTTACCTAGGGTAAATACATTAGGTGAAAACTCTTTTTGTGATGTAATGAATCAGTTTCCAAAAAGTGAAGGATGAATCAGTTTGAGCTCCCTACACTCTAGCTATTAGTTTAGATTTTGGTGAACTACTCCTCCTCCCATGGATTCAACCCCTGAGGCTAGGAGGAGTTTTTTTGAGGCCTATATCTTGTATTTTTCAGTATTTTCAAAGGTTGGACTCAATTGGATGCTGTAAGATTGATCAGAGACACTATTGTATCAGAATTTGGCCAGTTTTAATAGATTAGTTGCAACTATTTCCTTCAGATACCTGTGGTATGGTTGTCTAGCCTTGTTTTTTTCTTTAGTTTAATTTGTATGAATGCATTTTTTGGTCCATATTCCATTTCATGTCTATCATATGATCTCTTTCAAGTTGATAAACATAATTCATCTCACATGCTCTGTTTTGGAGAAGTTTTCATAGTCTATTCATCTTTCTTCAGTTTAGGGAGAATTTCATGCTCTTCCTAGCTCCTCACCTGCCTGAATCATCTCATCCCAATAAAACCTAATGTGCTATCCTACCTACCTACCTTTCCCCTTTGAATGTTTGCAATCATATCTTATTTTCCATGACCTAGCTTCTTTGACCTAATCCTCATCCAACAACCCAATTTCAAACAAACAAAACCCTTTGCACTTTATACCTAGCCTAAAACCCTAATCCATCTAGCTCTATTTGTTGTGATTCTTTGGAGAGATCCCTCTCTGTCCTGGTAGGGCTATCTACCAAGTCAAAATATTGGTTTGTGGTTACCTCAGTTGGACTCTTCCTCAGCCTTGGAGATCCAGAGGAGTGATAACAGTTAGTATATGAAATTTTAATGAATGAATGACCTAATAGATGATAATGCAGCTAATCTAAGAGGGCATCAGACCTTCTTGACGAATCTTAGATGAGTATGAGGTCCCTATGTTCAAATGTATTTTTATGACCTGCAGATTACACATTCATGATGTGTTTGACGAAATGCCTGTCATGGTTAGGATGAGTTAGTTCAGGTCCTTATTCAAGTTTTGCATTAGAGGCCTTGTCTTGTTATTTATAATTTTTTAGAATTTCATCAAGTTCTAGGCAGAGGCCTGAGTCCCAGCTCTTAAAAAGTGGCTTAGATTTCGGGGTTGTTGGCACAAAACTGATTGAAAAATGTTGTAGACGCATGGAGGTCTTGTTGTGGGAGTGACTAAAGGTTTACAGTCACATGGAGGGATTTTCATGGGAATGACTTGGGGTCTATTTCATTTAAAAAGCAAGTTAAATTAGGGGTTAGGCACCTAGAGTGTTTAGTTAACTGTTGGGGGTCTTGTTTCTCTTGAGGAAGCTCAATTTGGTTTGGATTTGTCGATTTTACTTACTTAACTGTACTTGGGGAGTTGAATCATATCATAGTAACTCTTCATCACATATTTACCCTGGTGGAATGGTTAGCTTGAGTAAGTGTGGGAGGAGGGTGGTTACAGGGTGGTATCAGAGCGTGTTCCGTTCTCTTTGGGTGATGTCTGGTTTCCGTTCTCTTTGGGTGATATCTAATACCACACAGTAGTATCAAAGCATGGTTCAACCTTTGGATTGGATGGGTGGAAAGTGGTTTTCATGCATGCATGTAGGTTGTATATGTGCTTGTTAGGTATGCATGTTTATGGTCATTGGTACAATTGTGTTGTCATGTAGAAGTTGATGATGTTGATGTTGGGATGTGTTTGTCATGAATGCATGTCAACTGTATATGCATTTTTTATGCATGTCAATGTCTATATGTTGTTATGCATGCATTGTCATGGTTATGGTTATGCCTGCATGGTAGCTTAGACATGCATCGTGGTGGTCATTATGTACTTTGTATCATCGTGATGTTGTTGGTATGTTATGATGTTGATTTGTTGGCTGAGATAGAGAAGGAGAGGAAGATTATGAGAGTGAGGTTGAAAGGTTGGACCTCGTAGTAAGAGAATATCGTCATACAGGTTTGTATGTGAGGCATGCAGGTATGTTGGTTAATGATTATTACATTCATTATGGTTATATACATGTTTTTCATTCTATTTTTGTTATGGTTACATGCATGATAGATGTTAGTTGATCAGTGTGCTCATATACATATGCGTCAGATAGTCATGAATGATAGTAACTTGTTTTTATATACCTTGTAGTCATATGCATGATGATTATGGTCATTGCATTTAAGGTCTTGATGCTATATGTATCATGTTAATATGGATTGGCTTATGCAGATGGTTATGGTTATGATATTTATGTATGGATTGATATATTTGTGATATTTTGTCATACTAAAATAGATCGACTGTGCATATGTGATAGCCTCCCCTGAGATATATTGAGGTATGAGTTTGATTATGTTTCTATTTGGTTATCTAACATGGTATGTTTAAAGGTTGTTTCAAATTTTGATTAATTGCGCATTAAGAATCAAGTGCTTTCTGCTGAACCACCGTGTGCCATTAGCTGGTAGCCCGGTAACTTGGGCTATAATTTCCTCCGTGACTGGGATTTGAACTCCCTGGATGACAGAGAATCCTTCTGTTAAATTGCATGCAAATTCAAGGACTTGCTGCGCGTCAAAGTTCGGAAGTCTCCTGAAGTACTCTATCCATCCTGCTTGCAAGAAAATTTGATAAATCTCCGGATAGAGTTCAAGGATTGCTGTCGTGCCAGGTTCATGTGTAATGAGGGTTCCCCCCATAGTTGTTGTTTCAGTGAATTTCAGAGTTCAGAGCCGAGCTTCCAATTTTAGTTCAAAGTAAAACGTCGCAAATGGTAACATGCCGTGATAGGGTGGCTTTTACATATTACCGGGAGAATTAAGGGTGGCGACAGTTGGCATAGTATGTCATTATAAGAGTTGCTTTGGTAATCCCCTCCCTCGTACGTGTAAGTGATATGATTGGAAGTACAATTATTTGATAGTCCTATCAACTTCTCCGCATTATCTATTATTTAATGTCCATACATAATCATGCGTACCTTCGTACCTTTTTGATTGCTGCGTCAAAAAGTCGTGTCTTGTCTTCTGCTGGATCATAATGATTACCGCGGATCTAAAAGCGTGGGAATACCGGCGATTTGTAATGATAATGACGGGAAGTGATAGTAGGGTTCTGTAATCATCACAAGAAGTGGTATATTTTATCAAAATTTGTTCCTTGGGGGCTGAAGTGGTAAGACTGGTGTTTTCGTATGTGAGGGAATTTGCTGGGAAGGGTATTCCGTGATCGGGAAGCGATGTTGTAGCACCGGGATTGGTGTTGTAGCAACGGAAAATTGTTGTTGTAGCAACAGGGAATGATGTTATATCATCGGGAAGAAGACGTTTGTAAAAACGGGAAATGTGCTGGAGCAATGGGAATGGTGTTGCAGCAACAGGAATGGTGTTGGAGCAACAGGAAATGGTGTTGGAGCAATAGGGAATGGTGTTGTAGCAACAGGAGCGATGTTGCAACAACGGGGAATGGTGTTGCAGCAACAGGGAATGGTGTTGCAGCAACAGGAATGGTGTTGCAGCAACGAGGAATGGTGTTACAGCAATAGGAATGGTGTTGGAGCAACAGGAAATGGTGTTGCAGCAACAGGGAATGGTGTTGCAGCAACAGGAGTGGTGTTGCAGCAATGGGGAATGGTGCTGCAGCAACAGGGAATGGTGTTGCAGCAACAGGAATGGTGTTGCAGCAACAAGGAATGGTGTTGCAGCAACAGGGAATGGTGTTGCAGCAACAGGAGTTCCGAGTCCACAAAGTAATTCCTTTGAAACTTTTGTTCTCAGCTACTTCCCAAGCTAAAATCTGCAAAATATTGAAATGTAATATCGTAATCCTTGGCAGGATTTATTAGTTTCTTAAAAAAAAAGAATATCTAACCTAAAAAAAATAAAAAATTACATAAATAATAGAAACTCAAGTGCTTTGAGGGACAGCAATTTCCCCTGGAAAAGAATACTGTTTTATTGCCATGCAAGTGGCTTTAAAATCTTTTTTTGAAACCGGCCGCTGATATAACCGAAGTCAGTAGCCATTCACTAACAGTGGTGTTCTGCTCCCATCAATTGTTAAAAGTCTAACTATTCCATTTGGAAAAACAGCATCCACTTCATACGACCCTAACCACCTTGTTCTTAGCTTCCCTTGAAAATTCTCGAAACAGGAATCATAAAGTAGAGCCCAGTTACCTTTCTGGAACTGCTTTTGCTTGATGGTTCTGTCATGCCATCTGCTTCTTTGTTGCTGTATCATAGTTGTTTGATGGACGACATCCAGTCTTTTCTCATCCAATTCCTGAAGTTGCTGCAACCTGGCTGTTTGTGCATCAGTTAAATCAAGGTTAACAGCTAAGGCAGTTCTTAAGGTTTTAATATCAAACTCTACAGGGAAAATAACATTCTTTCCAAAAAGTAATTCATAGGGTGAAAAGCCTGTTGTATTCCTCCAAGTGGTTCTATAGGCCCATAGAGCCTCGGGCAACCTCTGAAACCAGTCCCTTCTATTCTCCTTTATCGTTTTTGTTAAGATGGCTTCTATGACCTTGTTGGTACTTTCCACCCGCCCATTTGCTTGGGGGTGGTACGGTGTAGTCATTTTGTGCTTGATATGATATTTTTGGAGCATATTTTTGAAGCCATGAGAATTAAAAGGAGGTCCTCCATCAGTGACTAATTCTCTGGGTAGTCCAAATCTAACAAGATTTCTTCAAATAAGAATGTTAGTACTGCTTCTTCATTAGCTTTATAATGAGTGCTTTGGCCTCTACCCATTTAGTCATATAATCCGTGCATACTAATATGTACACTCTTTGATTAGATGGAGGATTAATGGGACCTATAAAATCTAATGCCCATTTCTCAAAAGGTTCAAGAGTTACCTGGGGATTAAGTGGCATTTCATCCCTATGGTTAGGCTGGCTCATTCTTTGACAGCTGTCGTAAGCCTTCACATATTTTCTGGCATCTTTAGAAAGTGATGGCCAATAATAACCCATTCTAAGTACCTTGTGTGCTGCTCTTTTGTCTGCAAAATGTCCTCCACAAGGGCCATCGTGACAAGCCTTTAGTATATCATAAATCTCGTCTTCCCTAATGCATCTCCGGATCTCTTGATCTATTCCTGTGTGGAACAGACATCCGCTTATCCAGCTGTACCTAGCGCTCTGCTGAATGATTTTCCTTTTTTCTCTGTGCGATAGGTGTGATGGTAATTTTCCTGCAACTAAGTAGTTGGAAATATCTGCGTACCAAGGTGAGTGGGCAGAGATTGCACAAATAAATACTCATCGGGGAAAAGAATCATCTACTGAATATTTCATTAGTTTTCAATCGAGAAAGAAATTCAGCAACTACATTTTCTTTTCCTGGTCTATCTACAATTGTGTATCAAATCCTTGTAATAACAGTAACCATCTGTGACATCGAGCATTTTGTAACTGATTTATTCAATTAGTATTTAATGGCCGAGTGATCAGTATGCACAAAAGTAGTATAACCAGTGATGTAATGCCTAAATTTGTTGATAGCATAAATAACTGCTAGAAATTCTTTCTCAGTGACCGTGGAATTAAGTTTTGCGGGAGTCATGTTTTTACTAATGAAGTAAATGGCATAGGGAAGACCATTTTCTTCCTGTCCTAGGACAGCTCCAATGGCAGTGTCTGAGGCATAAGAGGATATGTGAAAGGGGAGTGCCCAATCTAGTCCTCTCAAAATGGGAGCTATGGACAACTGATGTTTAATCTGATCAAATGCTTTTTCACAGTCATCAGTCCACTTAAATTCAGCGTTTTTTGTTAATAACACAAACAGAGGGGAAGCTATCTTAGAAAAATATTTGATAAATCTTTTGCAGTACCCTGCATCTCCTAAGAAACTGCTTACTTCTGTCTGGGTTTTGGGAATATGGAGGGTCAAAATTACCTGTATTTTTGCAGGATCGACTTGAATTCCTAATAATGAAACAAAGTGGCCTAATACAATGCCTTCATTCATCATCATATGGCATTTCTCAGTACTTAAGGCAATATGTGCTTCAATACACTGCTTAAGTACTTTTTCAAGATTCTGCAGAGCATCTTCAAAGGTTGTTCCATAAGGAGTAAAGTCGTCCATAAAAATTTCTAAGGAATCATTTATCATATCAGAAAAGATACCTATGACCGCTCTCTGAAATGTTGCTGGGGCATTACATAGCCCAAATGGGAGAACCCTGTAAGCAAAGGTCCCCCAAGGGCTAGTAAAAGTGGTTTTATCCTGGTCCTAGGGTGCAATCCTTATCTGATTATATCCGCTAAATCCATCCAAAAAGGAAAAGAACTTCTTACCAGCTAAGTTATCTAATACCTGATCAATGAATGGTAACAGGAAAT
>APFE030347942.1:1271-17908 GCA_000404065.3 Pinus taeda
AGTGGGAAATCTCTGTGTATATTTGTTTTATGTGTTATGCTCTTGCATTTTTATTTTTCCTGTGATTTAGAATTCGTATGCAGGTAATTTCTGTATGGGGTTAAAACCTACAAGATCAAGGGAGTCAGTTTACCTCCAATCTAATTGAAGACCTACTTACACATCACAAGATTAAGCATAGAACTTCCACCCCTTATCATCCGCAAGCAAATGGATAGGTGGAAGTCACTAACAGAGCTTTGGAAAGGATTTTGACTAAGGTAGTGAGCAACAACAGAAAATATTGGGCAGATTGATTGGTTGAGGCCACCTGGGCCTATAACACCACCTGGAAAACCACCATAGGGTTCACACCCTATGAGTTGATCTATGGCAAGAAGGCTATGCTGTCAATAGAATTTGAATATAACACATTAAGGATGGCAGCTCAACTGGATCTAGATCTCAGCCATGCACAAAAGTAAAGGTTACTTCAGCTAAATGGATTGGATGAATAAATATTGTAGGCCCTTCTCCACTCAGAGGTAGTCCAACTTCAAAGAAAAATATGGCATGACAAACACCTCAAAAAAACCAATTCCAGGAAGGAGATTGGGCACTGCTGTATGATTCAGGATATAAATATTTCAAGGGCAAACTAAGGACAAGATGGCTGGGACCGTACACAGTAGAAAAATGCAATGATAATGGTTCAGTTATAATCAAGACCATCAATGAAGAAGCCATCCCCATGCTTGTCAATGGGCATAGGTTGAAGATCTAAAGGAAGCCCATCTCCAAGCAAGAATTCATTAATAATATGAGTAAAATAGTGTTGGTGGTGGAGCAAGTCTCTGCCTCCACTCCACCCACACCCTAAAAAAAAAAAAGAGAAATAAGAGAAAAAGAAACATAGAAAAAGAAAAAATAAAATATCCCTGGGTGAAGACCTCTTGGAGGTGCCCAAGGCAGGCAGTGAGGGTGAAAACCTCCTGGAGGCGCCCCAACTGTCTAAAAAAAAATGGAAAAGAAAAAAGGAAAAAACTAACTTATTTTATGCATTGCAGATTGCAGGAGGGTCACAAAAAGGAAAAAAAGGACATGGCCAGGCTGCATACACCCTTGATAGCTCATTCCTCCATCACCATTATTTTTTCCTAGGCCTTGGTCTCACTTGTTCTGAAAATTCTGCATCCTAGAGGAAACTCTATGCATCCTACAAGAAACTCTGTGCATTCTACAGGAGGCTCCTGTAGAAACCACAGAGAGCTCAAAATCAAGTTCAGAGAAGAATCTGAGGGCTAGAAACTTGTCCAGAAGGCTTGTGGACCTCCCTGCCACCATTCATCCTCCTAATTCTCCATTCCATCCCTGCACACCCACATTTCCACTCGCTTCTTTCTTCCCTACACAGAGAACACAGAATTCTGTTTCTTTTGTTAAAAAAAAAAATTGTTGAATAAAACAACAACATTCTTCACTTGTTTCTTACTTGATGCATTCCAACTATTATTCCTTTCATTCAGAACCTTCTTAAGCTATCTCTTCAATCCCTACTCAAGCATCAGCTAGAAATTTTAGAGGGAGAAGTAGGTACAGGAAATCCTGTAGGATTCCTGTAATAGCTCATCCCTTTAAAAAAAAAAAGCTCCAGAGGTAGGGTCAATGCAGCAAGACATATGCAACATGCAAGGAGTGGTTCCTGATCACAAATCACCAACATAAGGTATCCAAGCCATCAGTTCATAAGCCACGAGCACCAACAGTAGCAACAATGAAAAAAACAAAGTGCCAAGTCTGAGCATGCAGAGCACGGTAGTGACTAACAGGTAAGTGGCTAAACGCGTTCCTTTGTTGCATGAATATTATTTAGGAACTTCATAAACCACTGAGATGGTAATGATTAAGTGAAATTGGTGACCAACTAAATGGGCACCCTCGTTCAGTTCAAACAAGCCTCATCCAATTCAAACAACAATTCGGAAGGTGCAATCAGCACGTGTGGTTCGTCAACTTAGGAAGAAAAACTCAAAACCGATAGTGGTGGTGGCATATAACGGGAATGATGGAAGTGATGGCGGATAGGTGACAAGAAATACCATAATGGCACTGGAGTAGGGACCAACGGTCTGGGTGGGGATAACTTACCCTTCCTGCCACCTCACCTCGTCACCACAGATCACGCTATCAGCTTAAGTACACTACGGTAGAAACCTTCACCACCTTTTTTTTTCATTGGCATCGACGAGTTCTCAGCTGAACCAACTCACCTACCACCATTAGAACATCAAAACGGTCACTCTCTACCAATTTTCAAAACCTCCCGCTTATCGAGCTCTATAGGAGCATTGTCACATTCTATAGGAGCGGAAACACAGTCTACGGGAGCCTTTCTACAGGAAGGCTAGAGAGAAGCTCTGCAGAGGAAAAATTCAAAATTTTTGCCAAATTCAAGCTCAAAAAGAGGTAGGCTCAGAAACCCACTCTGCATGTGATATATCTACACAAGGTGGTGGGATTAGAAGCAAAGTACTGGGTTGAAAAAGGAAGGGAAAGTGAACACAAAAGTCTGCCCGTGTTTTTCTAAATGATATACAGTCTCTCCATTTTACTCTCTGCACTAAAAGTCTGTCTTTTTCTTCCCCGTATTCTCCTATAAAGAAGAGGTGCAACTATAGAAAATCAAGCCTATGAAAAGTGTGAATTTGCATTTGGAAGTCTGTTTATCTTGTAAGAAAGAAGAAAAGCATTGTTTTATATACTCATTGTTTTGTTAAAATATTGATTTCCTAAAAAAAGAAAAAACCCGAGAAGTAAATTCAAGTTGAGAACAGGGTTTAAAGGGAGGGAAAATTGCAAATTGTTGTTGTGAAAAAGAGAAACACGAAAAATTCCCTCTCTAGTTCTAGAAAGACAAACCTAAGCTATTCCTCTGTTTTCGGTCTTAAAATTTGTTGCCTTCCTCCTCACCTAATAATTTCCAGCAGTCACTAAACATCATGACGGGAGGGTTTATGAGAAAAGAGCCTCTGAATTCCACAAAATTACATGAACACCCAGAAGTGGTAGCCCTCTTTACCAGGGAAAACTGGATGCCTTTCTTTAAGAGAATTCATGGATATGATGAGGAGGTGACAAAGGAATTCTTAATGTCTTTAAGACCCCATTCAAAAACCCATGCTACAGTCACTTTCAGGGGTCTGACCATAGAGCTTACACCAGAATTCATCAGCAGAATCACAGATTTCCCACTTGGGCTCCCCTGGAGAAAAGAATAAAAACCACTAGGATAGGTTGCTAAAAAGACATTTTTTCAGCCTGATGAACATCCTATAGAGGATAAGAATGGGGTCAGAAGGACAAGTATACCTCATCCATGGGGTGAGGTCAACTACCAGATCATGAAATATATCTCCTGTGAAGGGAGATACAGTATAGTCTATGGTTATCATTTCAGATTATTGCATGAACAAAGATATGGAATGGACCTACCTACATCTAGAAAACTCAGTCTCCCATATTTCCTCCTCCAATCTTTGATAGAGTGTGGCACCAAGTTGAATGCAAGGGTTCCAGACCAACTGACCCACCATGGGCTCATCAAATTACTGGTAGAGGATTCCCTCCACACATACACCATCCCTATAGCCTGGGAAATTTTCAGAAACATGTCTAGAGAAGATGACATAAAAACTCTCACTGATGACTTTAGCCCATCTGGTAGTGAAGAGGAGGAGCAGAAAGAGGAACTTGAGAAAGGAATCCATGAGGAAGCACAAAATATTTAATTAGAAGAAGAAAAAGAGAAAAAACAAAGAGAAGAGGAGAAACATGGCAAAACCACAGTTGAACCTAAGGCAAAGAAGAAAACAACATCAAAAGCAGAGAAGAGGAATAGGACAAAAGCTGAGAAAAAGAAGCCCAAGAAAGCTCAGAAAAAGACTGCCATAGGAAAGGCAGAAACCCAGCAAGAAAAGGAGAAAACACCACCAGAAACAGCATAAACAAAAACAGAAACAACAGACAAAGGCAAAACTGCAGAGGATGAAGAAGAAAAACAGCAAGAAGAAGTGTCTCCTGAGACACTAGCAAGGGAAGCAACAGTTGTTCTTGCTACACTTAGCACTTCAGCTAATCAAAAGGGGAAAAGAAAAAGACAAACATTTATGTATTTCAAAGCCCAGAGGTGTACCAGAATCAAGGTGGGTAAGCCCGAGCCACCTTCGAAAGAACCCATTATCATTGAGAATGCACGTACTGTAATAAAGGAAGAATCTCCCTCCAAAATCTCTATCACTTACGAGAGAGGGAGTCCTAAGACCTCCACCTAGAAGGAAAGGATCAAATTAATGGACTCTAAAGTAGTCCTACCGGAGTCACAAACATCTCTAGAAGAGACATTAGCCAAGCTCAAAGAAACTAAAAAACTAGAAAAGAAGGCAGAAGAACAATCCCAAGAAGAAGGTAAGGAAAAAGAGATACGTGAGCATGGACCTCAGCCTAACTTAGGCTCCTACTATAACCTTCTAGAAGGTGGGAAGATCATCCCACAAAAATTTGCAGTGCCTCTTTTCTTCGAACTAGAAAAGGAAAGAGTCAGGAACCACACCTGGATGCAGATTGAAAAATGTAAGGAGGTCAAAGATATAGGGCACATGGAAAACAAGTTGAGAGAGATGAGTAGAGAATTGAGCATGGTAAGGCACACAGAGAGCATTAGAAGAGCTCAACTGCAGGAGGAAAATGAATTGTTGAAAAAGCAAAAACAAGAAAGGGAACCTCAAGGAGGAAATAAACTGTCAATCTTGGAAGGACAGCAACAAAAAGAGGGACCCTAGGCAAATAGTGAGGCAACAGAGAAACAAAAACAAGAAGAAGTGTTATCACTCAGGTTTTCCCAAAATTTTTAAGAAAGGGAAAGGAGGCCGAGGTAACCACAAACCAATCTTTTAGATGCAGATTCTAGCCAATTTGCATCCAGAAAGGGCTCTCTCTTTGAGTTTTAACTTTGTTTTTTTAAGATATTAGGCTAGTTGTGAAGTTTAGGAGTTTTGTTTGAATTTGGGTGGTGAGATTCAATAGAAAAGGGGCAAGACTGAGTAGTTTAGGCCATTGGGATAATGGATTCAAGTAGGATGGCTTTGCTGGATTTGGGTTTCTTAACAAAAGATGGCTTCACAGAGAAAGGTGGTCAAACAAGGAACAAATAAAGACTTGTAATAGATGAAATGGGTTTCCAAAATGGGTGAACGACAATTAAGAATCCTTCAACCTATTTCAAGAGAGAACTTGGATGATTACTGATAAAGAGCAATTACATATTCTTTAACATATAATCAAAGTAACAAAACTAGGAAACATGAGCAATTAAGATTTCACTATCTATTCTAATTCAGAAGAAAACATTGAAAATGATAAACTTTGAAAATAGAGTGCAATAAAGCATATTCTGAATTACTCTTTTTTTTTTTATCATTCAGATGTGAAACAAAGATGATGTAATAAACAAAGAAAACTTCAAAACATGAGATATAGAGGACTTATTGATCCAGTGTTTGCTTCAAGAAATCTGTGAAAAGTCCCTTGCATTAATTCTTTGTCCAGCAAGCCATGCGAAAATTTGATCTAATAAACACTTTATTCCAAAAAAGTAGTATTACAACAATGTATATGAATCCACCTCTAATACTCCAGTTGAGGGAGTATTTATACAAAATATTTTACAAAAATATCTCATAACAGAATGAGATATATTCTAGTGATGGCAAATCAATTTTACAAGAAAATAGAGACAACTACTCTCGAAGATAGGAAAAAAGTAAACAAATGATGTGCTATTCCTATTTGTGCTAGGTGTGCTGGAGGTAGGCCCTTTTTATTTAGCTTGTTACTGTAACTTCGTGCTTGCTGCCCTGTTTGATTGATACTCTTTATCTGCTCTGATACTCTTCGACCTGTTTTGACCACTGTTCACCTTTATTCATCTTTGTTTATCTCAACAAGGTAAATACCCCAAGATTTACATTTTACCAAAGGTAACTTTACAAAATCTCTAACATATCTTCCCACCATTTATGCTCTGGAAATTTGTGCCTCTGAAATTTCCTGAGTGTTTCATCAGTCTCTATGTATCTGAAAAAGTTAGGTTGAATGGGGAATAGATGTTTTACCTCATGCTAAATGTAGAATAAGTTCTCTAAACTGTCATAGAGAACTCGGCCTGTGGGAAGTGCTTTCACTCCTGCTGCACTTGATGATGAGCTCGCTTGATTGCGAGCATACCTATTAAATTTATCTATATAATCAATGTGTTTTATTAACTTATCATTAATTACTAGAGGACTTGGTAACCCTTTGCTCTGCAAAACTGTGAATTTCTCCATAAAAGAATTGATTTCTACTTGCATGTCTTGGCATCTTCTCTCTAAGTTTGCATTAAAGTTCTCTTGGTCATAACTCTTTTGATTTCCAAAATAGTGTTTTTCCTGTCTGAGATGCCAAGTACTTCTAACTATTCTCTATTTTTGGTATTCAAATAATTGATAACCCTATTTGCTTCTTCTAACTTTTTACCCAACTTTGCTCTTGTCTACTGAATTGCTCCATGGGCTCTTTTTACTAACTCTTGCTACTCATAGACTACTTGGATTGATGGCCACATTTCATTTATAGACTGAATGATATTAGTCCAAAGGATTTTCCCGATTCTTGTCAAGGGTTTATCAAAGGTAATATCTTGTTCTAATGTTTTTACTTTACTTTCTAAGGCTTTAATCTCCTTAGTCTTTTCCATAATACTTATTTTGGAGGTATCATAATTCTTTTCTACCTTAGCTAGTTACTCTTTCACTTATTTCAACTCTGTAACTTGCAATCTCAATTCCTCCATGGCATTTATCAATTCTTCAGTGCTCATATTAGTACTGCTACCTGGTGCTGTACCTGCTACTGTTGATGTACCTATAATTAATTCTGCTGTGACTGCTGGGACATTGGTAGCTACTGCAGTTGAGACTGTGGGGATTACCTCAGGAGGCTGAGAGGTCGAATCTCCCTACTTTTCCTTTAGTAACTTTTCCAATGCTTTCTCTGTATCATTTAATCTTTCATTTAGTTTCAGAAGGAAGTCCATCATGTCTTCTTCGAATTTCTGTTGTATAACTTCTGCAGTTTGAGGATGCTGTGAAGGAGGTAGTTTCAACTGTTTTCTTAAGGTAGCAATGTCCTCTTATTTCTTCTTAATTAATGCCTTTATGCCTTTAGCATCTTTGGGATTATGTCCCAATCCAATAATGATATCTTCTAATGATTTGATCCTGTTATCTTTGGCCAGAGAAGATGCTTTCTCCAAATGTAATTGAGTTTTTGTGTTGTCCAAGGAGTTTTGCAATCTGTGGGCTAGTATTGCTTTATGAGTCAATGTGTAATAAACCATTTCCCCAGTCTGCTTATGAAGCTCATTCTATTCCATGGGGTGAATATCTTTGGCCAGGACCCCCAAGTTTGTTCTGATATAGTCTGCCGCTGACTGGGGTTGCTGCACCTTTGGCTTAAAATAACTCATTAACATTTTTCCTTCTTTAATGTCATAGGCTTACACTAATCTCTGTTGGTTTGTGGGGTCCATTTTCAGATATTGACCATAAATTTGAAGCCTTATTGGGTCATTCTAGGCCTTTGTCTCAGTGAAAGTCTTCTTAATGTCTGAGGCTTGTTTGCTTTGTGGCCTGGTAGAAGATACTTCTACACTATGTTGTCTTTATAGCTCCTGCATATGTGAGCTATTTGATGTCTCTACCATTGGGGAAGTCTGCTGGCTGACTAACCTTTCACCTCTTAGACTGTCAGTAGTTTCTTCAATGATTTCCTCTTCTAAAAGAGGACGCAATCTTTGTCTCTTTGCTCCAGGTGGCTTTTTTGGTCCACTGATGGGTGTGATGGTTTCTCTGTCTCTCTTCTTGTTCCTTTCCTCATTTAGAGGAGTCTGTAATGTAGGAATTTATGCTGCTTTAGTTTGGGCTGGAGGAATTTGCCACTGGCTCTATTCCTTGGACATTCCTGGCTGACCTTTTATTGTAGGCTACTCTGTGGTCTCTACTTCTTTGCCCTTGGAAGTCCCTGTAACTGGTATGCTGGTTTTCTATGCAGGCCACTTAAAAGTTCCAACAGAGGATGTACCAATTCCCGATTGTTGAGGAAGCTTGAAAGTTACCAGTCCAAAAGAGTCCAGGTCAAGGGTTTTTTCAAGATCTTTCATAGCCATTTCCATCTTTTCTTGCTCACTAATTTCTTATATTAAGGTCCCTTCTACCCATTCATCCTGAATAGCAAACTATTCAATTTCTGGGATCCTATGATGTATATAAACTGGAAGCCTATTCTTTGTTCTTATGTCACATATAAAACCATTTTGGTCATAGGGCACCCCCCAAAAACTTGTCTTCAATCTAAGTTGGTCTTCTAGAATCCTTTCAGCATCTTGCCATGCATCCCTATAATTTATGACATAAGGGCCTAATTTGTTTTTGATTATTGACTGAGCCTTCTTCTTTGCATTACAAAAATGGTTGAAATCTACCTTTATGATCTATCTAAAATACTCTAGTGAAAATAATCTCATGGGCACATATTTAGGCAGCTTGAAAGGGCAAAGTTTACACCCATAAATTCTGATTTCTATGTGATTTTGTTACAGGTACCAGTCACCTATCCTGTACTGTTTAGAGAGCTGCAGAATCTTTTTAGTGTCACTAGTGAGTCTAGGAGGGGGAATTCCTGTCAACAAAGTGGATGCTGGATGTATAAACCAGTCAATGAATTCATTATAGGTATAAGGAGACTCCAGAGTTCTATGGAAGATTGAGGTCCAAAAGATCACAGACCTTCGATTTCCTTTTGAGTCTAATTTCCTGATAGAGAAAGGGAAGCTGTCTGGCTGATGTGTATTTGAAAACTCCTTCCCTATCCAAACTTATGAATTGATTATGGATTTTATTGGCAATGAAAGTGGCATAGACATACTTGGCAGCAGGCGGATGTCTTGGAGTGAATATGGACAACAAAACAAGAGTAATATCATCAACATATTCGCTGGTATTAAATCCCATGATCATGGATATCATGTCAACAATAAGCCTACCAGTTTCAGTGAAAAAGGTCTGCAGATAGGGAGATGGACCATTGGGTTGATAATTTGGTAACATAAACATTTGAACAATACGAGTTATCTCTGACTTGGGCAACTGAGGGGATTTTTCAAGCAGATATCCCAGGGAAAGAGGAGCAAGGGGTTGAGTGGAATGGAACTGTATCATTTCATTAATGGACTTAGCAGTTATGGGAAAAAGAACAGTTTGGGATGGGGACATAAATACTTTATGGACTGCATCATAGTTGGCACAACATTGATGAATGATATCAGGGAAAACATGGATTGAGGGGAGGAAATACATTGGAAGATTGGATTCCCACAGTCCAAAAAAGTCATAATTATTCAGATGACTATCTCTGATTTGGAAAAAGATTTTAAGATGGTTACTGTCACCAGGTAGGTCTTTTATCTGGAAATCCTTGTCGGCCAGGGGTAAATAATTTAAGTCTTTATGGGGTACGTTTATGGGTGCCACATTTAGGGCTATGGGAGTTTCCATATTTGGTTCTTGTGTATTCAAACTGGAATTTGGGCTTTCTGTGGAAAATTGGACTAAAAACAAGTTTTAGGAGTGTTTTTATGGTAATCACAAACTGTCTAGACTCTAAATTTTGGCTTCCTTAGGTAGAATTTTCAGTGGAAAACTGGAATTACAGGGTTGTAGGGCAAAATGGATAAATACCTATGTTTAAGGAAGAAGGTTGTACAGTGCAGGTTGGTTGATGGGTTGTCGAGTACGATGCTGAAATTTCTTGGCCGGGTGGTAGACTAAATGCTCAAACAGTCGACTGGACATGAACTTGCATGGAGCACAGTTCGCAGAAAATAATGGTGAAAATGACGTTTTTTTCGTTCTTTTTAACGAAATTTGGTTTGGCAGGTATTTTTGGCATTTATTGGGTGGGTGACGTCAGTGTGATGGGATGCTTTGTCGTTATGCGGAGGGTGGTAAGTGGTTTACCCTGCACCGCTTTTGGGGTGAAGTGGTATTGGGCCAGGGGAAAGTGAGCACATGGAATGGGCGACGCATGGCGTGGATAGGGCAGAAAACTACTTGGTGATCGCGATTTAAAGCATGGTCACCAGGGGGGTCATGATATGATCGTCGACCGTCGGATGATGGGAGGACGATCAGACGGTGGACGAGAAGTGAAGATGGGCAGGAAGTTAATGCAACGGGCCCTATATAATTAACGTTGATTTAATTGTATCAGGTGCATTTTTATTGGTCGGAGGGTTGGCTATTAATTAACCTGGATGGTTGATTAATCCTGTTATAACGCGGTGGGGGAAGGTTATTAACAAACTTCAAATAAGTTTATTAATCCCTATTTTACATTATGACTATGGTTATAACTAACCGGGGGGTGGGGTATATAGTAATGCGGGGATTTTATTTAATTACATAATACGGGAAAGAGTAAAGTTTATATGGGAATTATATAATAAACGTTAAAAATTAATATGAAATAAAATAATAAGTGCTAAGTTAAAATGTTAGGAATTCACATTTAAACTTAGGCTAAAGGGGTTTTTTAAGTGATATAATGCCTTTCCTAAGTAAAATAGGTTTTTCATTTAAGATAAACTTTATAAAAAGGAGATGAATGATTTATGAGCACTTAGGCTTTTAGATCATTGGGCCGAGGGTCCAGTCCCTCCAGAAGTCAGAGAAATGCTCTGAGTCTCTTTGACTTTCAAAGACCTTAATGCTTAGGGGAAATTAATGAAGTGTTTAGGGAAAATGTGAATGGAAGTTAGTTATTTAACCTTGCCTTGATTGAACTGCATCAAGTGTAATGTATGCCTTGCACTTTGTGATAAAAGTAAAGATCAACACATTTAGAAACATTTTCATCACAAGTATCATTGTGCAACACCATCTACCTACCCTACCTACTTTAACCTAATATTTTTTCTTCTTTATTTGGGTGCACTTAGACTGGCAAACCCTTATCAAATCATCATTTTCTTTTACATGGAATTCCTACCTAAGTCTACACTTATTACATCCAAGGGTTCAAATTAAACTGTTGAGCTCCTTTTTATTTGCTCTACCTATCTACTTCTCTGCCAAGATTAAACAGTTTGGCCAGATTTTATTCTCTATTCTACAACATGAAATTGAAAAATGAATGAGCCATGTTTAAGCTGTTTGACTCTTCATAAATTGTGGCAAAAGTATAACAAGTTGCACAGAATTGCTTATTACAAAAAATGAAATAGTAGTGGCACTTGGACTTGCACACTTTCCTGGTCTATTTTTGTTTGGGGTACATTTCTTTCACTTTTTTGACCATTTTATTCTTTTCACCCTTTTATTTTTCTTTTAGGGTATACCCTCTTTACATTTGTTAAATTTTTTTATTTTTTGAAAATATGGAAAACCTTTCCAACAAGGAAAGGTATGAAAATATTACAGAGCTCATCAAGTCAATCATGAAATATGACACCCATGGTATAGAAGCATAACACTGGCTCCACTTGGGGATGGCCTTTCCTGGTGAAAAGTCAAGAACAACAGGTCAGATGGCCTTCTGAATGACTTTGACTGTGCTCTGAAATCTCCTTTTGCTGGTTTCTTTATTATATGTATGACAGTACACTTTTGAAGCTTAGGACCTGTTGATGCCCTGAAAATCGTTACATCAACATTGGGGATAACCACCCGGTCCGGACCTTAAAACAGATCCTTTTCCGTTTGGGATGGTGGCTTCGACTAGATATAACGAGACCACTTTCCTAGTAATGAATAAAAGGGGGTGAATGAATTATTGGTTTTCTAATAAGTGATAATAAATGGAGGACTTATTCTATGAGCGAAAACGTAAATGACTATTTTATCCCGGGAAGCTTCTATTCTTAAGTGCAATGTTTAATGATCTGTGTTTGCTGATAGGCATATACATGACACTATTCAATAAACAAAGACATTCATTTAAATGATAATTTCTTCGTTCAAATAGTTGAACGAAGTAAGTGATAAAACAATATTACACTTCTCTTTTATATTATTGATACATGCATGATTGAGAGAATAGCAAACTGTAAACATCCAATAGTGGAAAGTATAAAGTTTACTGTTAAAACACATTCACATATTCAATAATAGCAAAAATGACCAAACAACAATTCACATAAAAGGAATAAATTCAGACATAGATAATAGTACCATATGAGATACGAATTATTCCCTACGCCAATCGCAATTTGAATTCCTTCTTCCGATTCAGAAATACTTTTAAATAAAGGCAATAGTGCACATTCACATTAAAGCTTCGTTATCAAAATTTGGAAAGATTGGTCCAGTTTTCAAAAAACAATATGCCTGAAGTACAGTAGTGCAACTTCATGTTTATGTCATATACAAAAACTTACGACCCTTTCTAAATACATGAAAGGGTCTATAAATACTAAACTAAGCTAAAAAACTACAAAATTAAAATGCTACTAAATTGGTATAATCCGATCTTGAATATCTCTCCCATAGTGATCTGGTAATCGGCAGCAATGATTCATCCTTCTGGCTGTTTGCCCTTTGTCCTGAGTTGGCATATTTCCAGCATTGGCTCCACTTCTTGAGGGCGGCTGAGACGAGAATTGATTTGAGCAGTATAGGTGGCATCATGTATATCGGGAATGCTACACCCGATTGCATCCATTAGGCATTTGAGGGTGGCTCTCTGGCTGTATGGTTTTACTAGGAACAACCAATAGGTGTCCCAAGTTAAAATTTTAGTTCCTGAGATCAATCTTCCATTCTTTTCTAGTTCTTGGTTACATGACTGCTCCAATGTCTTGGCTGATAATAGTTTACCTGGTGTAAATTGAGAAATCATGTTAGATAAATAGAGAGTATTATTGATCAAGTCAATTAAATTGCTCGTAGATAACTTGCATCTAGAAAAAACTCTCTCTGCTTTCATTAATTGGGACTGCCACTCTGTGAATAGGATTTCTTTATGAGATTCTAAAATTTTGGGCAAGTTTGCTGCCTGTCCCTCATTAGAGTCCTGCCAAGTAAGAAAATCTGTCAAGTGTCGTCGTCTTGCTCTAGATCCTGCCTGGCATCAACCGATTTGTCTATTATAGATGTTGTTATGTCGCACAGAGGTTCAACTTGGGAAATTTCATGACATAACAATCTTATTTGTGTTATTAATGCCTTGTTAATCTGCATTGCCTCTGTTCTGAACTCGGCAGGCTAGGGAAGACTCTTGAACCTCTCTACTTGAGCTGATAATTGAGCAATTTGCTCATCTTTTGTCTTTGCCATCTGTTCATTCATTGCCTTCAACTTTGATAATGCCTCTGATAATTCCTTCTGTCTCTGAATCGCTCCCGAATCGATCCTCTGTTTCTCTTCATGAAACTGTTTGTTGAGCTGGTTATTTAACTGTTGCTGCGTGGATAGTTGTTGTTGTAGTTGTTCTAACTTCTGTTGTTCCTCCGACAGCTGTGCTTGTAGTGAAGCGATCACTTGATCCTTTTCTTTTAACAAATTTCTTACCTCCAATGGCTTACCCATGGTGGCTGCCGAATAGGCACCGACATATTGAGATAACTTTGTCAGGTCATCGGAGGGGTCAAATTCTTCTCTCCATACCACATTGGTTGTTATTGTTTGTTCAGGGAATAGAGAAGGTTGATCAATCCTTCTCCTTTTCCATTGTCGCTTTATTACAACCGTGTGTTTTGGGCTATGGAAAACATCCAGTGGAGGAATGTCCTTCACCTGCAAAATAATTTGATCGGAAGGATTCTTCAGAATTATTTCTACTACTGTAGTTGGGGGTAGACCACTGGTTCCTTTGCTTGTAACCTTCTTTGATGTTGTATCTTGTGTATCGGCAGCTTTGGATGTTTCGGCTTCCATTAAGCTCTCAAGATTGCTTATAATTGTATTAAATTGTTTCCATTCCTCGAGCAATCTTGGGTCCACTTAAGTATCAACACTCACCTCCTTGTTGCTCTGCTCCTATTGCTTTTTTTGTTCTTCTTCCCGTATTCTCTCATGTTCTTTCTTTTCTGCTTCCCCTCTGCTTTTCCTCTGTGCCTCTTGTTCTTTCCTCTTTGCCTCTTCTTGTTCTTTCCTTTGTGCCTCTTCCTGTTCTAACCTCTAGAGTTCCTCTTGCTCTCTTCTTTGGACTTCTTCATAGATTTCGGATGTAGCAGGGGGTTCGCTGGTAACATGCTGCTCAAGCTCGCTTGATTGTATCATCAGGGTAGTAGCTAACAAATCTAGAGGCACAGTTTGCAACCTCTGCTCTCTAAGTTTATTAAATTCTACTAACCCGTCATCATGGTTTCTCATTCTAGCTAGCTACTGCACCTGGAATATTGACTCGGCAGAGGAGAACATGTCATCAAACTCATCTTCCTTATGTTCAAATTTTGTGAGTTTGGCTTGATCTAGAGCATTATAGATGACTTTCTTCGGGTCGAAACGTCTATTAGGCAGAGTGGAAAGACTTAGGATGTTAATTTTTTCTGCCTCTTTCTCTACATGTTTATAATCATGCAGAGTATAGATGCCACACCTTAGAGGAAAAGGAGGCCAAACTTGCTTCTTTGAATTTCTGAGAGTTTTTTTGGTTGATGCAGTTGTAAGCTGATATGCTATTTTGCAAGCTAATAGCTTGTCTGGTATGTACAAGGGGAGGACATGAGGCTTGGCATGACTGCCAAAAACTCTTACATAAGTGAATTTTTATTCTCCAAACCAGGTTCCTAAGGCTGTCAAGTCAATCTCTACCTGAGAGGAGATCTTAGGGGCAGGTTTATCAAAAATTGCATAGTAAATAGGTAGCACGAATCCATTGCAGACTTGGTATAAATGATGTTTAAAATGAGCTTTCCATAATTTCTGGTGGTAGATATGAATAGGCATAGGGTCCTGTGGAGTCCATCTCCACCCTAACACAGGAAACTCGGAATTAAAACAGAGGGTATCCAAAATATAGGCACTAAAATAAAATGGAGGGATGAACTTATCAGTAACACGGGATTTGTTTCTGAATTCAAGAATAGTTGTAGCCAACTTATCCGATAATATAGTCCCCCAATCCATGATTTCACTATTACATGCTGCTTCCATCAAAGGTACCATCTCTATGGAAAATTTTGAAGAATCATGCAATCCGCACAATCGAAACATCATGACTCCAACATAACAATAAGGAGAGCATAAGGAGTTGACGGAGTACTTATCTGAAGACTCATGTTTGTGTTTCGCCAGGTTCTGTCTCCATTCTCGTATAGGCCCCGACTCAATTTCATTCTCATCTCGAAACTTCTCCAGAAACGCTTTATTATACTTCTTCTCTAGCTCGAGCAAATGGTACATTTGTCTCAAATCATTGGGCTAAAATGAACTGAATACTCTCCCATCAATAGTGCAGAATGTTCTGTCCGTAATTGGAATTTCTTCAATTGCCCATCTCACCACATCCGTATACGGAAGAATTTTCTCTCGAGCTGCTATCTTATGTAGGTAGGAATCAGCCAAATCTTTTAAAGTAGCTTCAGATTTCTGGCTTGAACCTGTTGTAGCTTGTACCGATGTTTGCTGAGGTTCCTCGGCTTCAACCAGGTTGTAAATATTTTTCCAAGTAGTGCTGCCAAGGCCGAGACATGTGGTATCTGAGATTAGTCCCTTTTTGCTTGGTCCCGGATCGGTGGCATGTTGTCGTGTTACCATAGAAGCTAAAGTCGTTCTAGACTTCTTAGAATTCTTCCCCATTTGGCCTGGAATCGTTACTGCGGAAAAACTCTGCACAAGAGAAAAATGAACGTAATGCGGAGAATAGATGGCGAAAATCAAGTATGGGGGAATTTTGTCAATCAATGAATAATGGAAGATTTATCCTAAGGCTCCCGCGGATACAATCTCTGAAGGGATTTAGGCATAACTGCTCATTAATTGGCCGTTAAAACCTGTCAATCATTTAAATCCTCATTATATCCTTTACTTTCCGAATAATAGTTTAAGTGTGGATTTGATTTTTTGCCGGTTGGACGCGAGCGAATCACTATCGGGAAGAGAAAAGGCTTTCAATGATAATTAATATAATATAGCGAAATCATATCAATCCTTTCCAAAATTCGCGTTTGGGTTCATCACAATCAGCAATCGGAGGAAGCCTTGGGCAATTTTATTTAAGTTTTATGGAATCCCCGATCGCCGATAGCGATATCGCTTGACTCACATCAGGAGTTTTAAGGAGGAGAGTTTGTTACATTCATATCACATTCCCCGATTGCCGATTGTGATATCATATCAGAGCAAACGGGAGGGGCCTTTTATTATTTGTTTTCCCAATATCCATTGGCTACTCGCTCTTATCGCATCGGGGAAAATCAATGGGTCATGGTTATGCATCCTTTGTTGCTACGATATGCGATCTTGCGATCGCTTTATCGCAATAATAAAGAATTATTCGTTTTATTTTTAAGACCGATTATTTCAAAAAGGTTTTAAAATGTTTTGTTTATTTCCGAACCTTTA
>APFE030347945.1:0-18382 GCA_000404065.3 Pinus taeda
TATAACCTAACTTACTTTGATTCTGAGTAATTAGTCATTATAGCGGATACCTTGATTGAGGGGATAGAGTATGGCCATTAGTATCTCCCCCATGCAATTGAAATTGACCAAAAGCATAATTAATGTAACTTATTAATGTTGTGGCTCCTTGCATTGGTGTATGTTTCCAATTTGTTTCCCTTCTTTCATGACAACATTAGACACACACACAAATAGACATAGAGATCTAGAGATAGAAGAAGAGATATTAACCTATAACCTAACTTTGATTCTGAGTAATTAGTCATTATAGCGGATACCTTGATTGAGGGGATAGAGTATGGCCATTAGTATCTCCCCCATGCAATTGAAACTGACGTCATTTCCAGTTAATGTTCATTGCCATTCTTCATGTGGTCAAAACACACATGGTCGTGGATAATCACTCATTTTCTTCTTGTGAATGTCACCTTTTGGTTTGATATAATAACATCATACTAAGGGGAAGATATATACATCATTTCATATAGTATTCTGATTTCAGTAAAGGAACACAATTTGCATTGTGTCAAAAATATTACAGACAATGATTTCATAATTTTAAACTCTTCAAGAAAAATAAATTATACAGGATGATAGCAAACCAGAAAACAAGGTTGATTTCTCATTTACAAATGACCACTTTATTGATCTACAAATTAGACATGGCCACGTAATTGAAAGGACCAAGGCATTAAAGCTTGATGTATAGGAAACACTAAAAGAAATAAAAAACAAAATAAAATAAAATGACTTTGTTAATAGCCATAAAGCCCAATAGCTTATGAGACCAATCCTAAAGAGAACAAAAAGTATCATCTTTATGGTCCATGGGAAAAAGAATTATCATCTCTTGGCAACCAAAATGTAGAATTCAAAGCAGATTGCATAAAAGGCCTGGGAAAATTTTGCCTGTTGAGTTGGTTGATTAAGGTGTTCAACTTCTTCAACCTTTTATTATTTTTCAAATTTGTAGCACAAAATTCCTTATTCTAGCTAGAAGAAGCTGTAAAAGAGGAGGCAAAAAGGGTGCTTTCTGGCAACACCAAATTTCAGGATTCCTTATTGGCATTGGCTGAAAGACAGGAATAGCATGATTGTATTGAAAAGTGACTTACTGCAACAATGCAAAATTTTCTGGGAATACTGATGTACAAAAGTTGCAACTAGAGGCAATTGTCTCAGTGTTGCAACATTACAACATCTCTCTTGTTTCTACTAAAAGCAGGTTGGTGCAACCATTTTGTGCTTGTTTATATAAAAGATTGGTGGGGGCTCTTTTATATTCATGCATACAATTCCTTTGGATTAATCCACTTCGGGGATAAATAATTTGATAAACAAAAGAAGTAAGCAACCCCAAGTCAAAAGATGAGGGCCTGTCCAAAGAGCGCAGAAATTCTTCTGTTACTAATGATTGCAGTGTAGAAGGTGAAAAGACATCTAAGCAAGATCTAGAGAAAAAACTTCCTATAGCAGCAATGGAGGAGAACCAAAGGATGAAACAAATAAGGAAGAAGTTGAGCAAAATGGGAATAAAGACAGGATGCTCAAAAAAAACTGACAAGCTATTACGTTTTCCTTGTTGTGATAGTTCAGGCACCAGGTTCTACTGTCAGAATAATTACAACGTGAATGCCTATGCATTTCTGCAAAGCTTGCCAGAGATACTAGACTGTTGGAGGAACAATAAGAAACATCCTTGTAGGTACTGGACAATGTAAGAACAAGCATTCAAGTACACATTATTGGCATACAATGAAGTTTATTGGCCTTACACCTGCTAAAATTGGTGCCTCTAATGCTGCCCACCATTCAGAGAACTAGGTTATTTGCCTGCCATTACCTATTTTTCTATGGAGTTTTTTTTTCACCTGGTTCTTCTGGTGTACTGAAAGTTCTATCTGAATTAGGCTTATCTTAATTAGTGTACTCCCCCCCAATTGATCTTGTTTTTCATGGGCTCATCCTTTCCCTTCCTTGCACTTTCTGTGAGGGACGGATGCAAAGTCCCATATAGATCTTGACCTTTCTCCTGCTTCACTTTAAACCACCAAGTGACCCCTCTACTTGACTGACAAGTTGAATATATATTAAGTTTTTCAGTTGGTAGTTTTCCAAAAACTATCTTAGTTTACTAGCAATTTGTTCCGTGTCATTTTGTATCATATATGCCAGAGCATTAATGTTTTTATCTAGGTGCATCGCAAGGGAGTTCTCTTAATTTTTTAGAGTCATCTAGATTTTATCTATAGAATTAAACAGAATCAATCCTTTCAGAATATATTCTCTAGAAAGTTGGAGGATGCAGATGACTGCATTTCTCATTATATCAATCTGGTTTGGAGGAGCAAATTTTCAACATCAATTTTAACCTGGAGATTCTGGTTCACAGTTGAAACTCTTATTGTACTTATATCTTTAACCATTCATTCTGCATCCAATCACTTATGCCATGCTCTAAATCGTGTTTGCTTTGCCACTTCCATACTTTTGAGGTCTTTAATTGAATGAATGTGAAAATTTGATTAACACAATGGTACAAAACCCAAACTCCTATTTTCTTTTCAAGGAAACAATATATATTTGGTCTTTGTAACTTTTACTGAGCACAAATGCTTGCTGACTTTTATGTAATACAAGCTTTATTACACTAACAGATTCAGTTATGCTCGTAATTCTTGAGGGGCTTTATAGCATCATTATCTGAGCAGTTTGGAAGAGTAAAATCCTACAAGAACTCAGTCCAAATTGTTCTTTAGTTAAATAGAATTGAACTTCATTTTCTTGGTTGCTGCTAAAAATTTCATATACAAAATATCTTAAAGAGCCTTCATACTTTGGGGAACCCAAGAACATTGTGAAATATGAAAAAGGAATTACAGTCTAGAAAACGTATTACTGCTCTTGATTGTGGAAAGAATTACAGAGGTGAGCTTTAAATCTGCAAGTCTCATTTCTGCATGTTCATAGGGTATTGAGCTCTCAAAAGAAAATTGTCATTGCAAGCACCGATGATGAAACTAGTCAATATCACTTTTGACTAATTTGCAAATATGGTGAAAGAATTTATGTTTGAAGAAAAAATTCTAGGATTTTGACTAGTTTGCAAATCTGGTGGAAGAATTTATTGTATGAAGAAATAGTTTTCTTATTTAAGTAAGTTGAAACTTCCTAGAAGAAGATGTGTAAGTTTAGTTGTTTTGGTAAAATTTGAGGAAAGAGCAAAAGTGGCAAAAGCCTACTTGGAGTGGTAAAATTTGAGAAAGTAGCATAAAGTGATGAAAGGAATCTATATATCTATATTCCATTTCTTTCTTAAATATCAAATATGCACTTGTCTTCATGGAATATATATAGAGAAAGAAAGAGAGTCCAAAGACTTTTAAGTAGAAATAAGTACATTTTGCAAAGACCACAAAGCATAAACCCTTAATAGCCCCTCCGAATTTCAAAAAACACATATCATATAATTATGTTGCATAAAATTGTTAAATTAAACCACACATACCTGCACCGACTACACCCATGGAACTTTGGAACTTCCATTAGTTGAGTTGTTTGGGTTAGCCTTAATTTCTTGGCCTATTGAACACAACAAAAACAAAACCATAAAATATAATGAGAAATATTTTTAAAAAAACGAAGAAAAAAACAAAAAAAACACTCATGAGAAATTGAGAGCTTACCCTTTCTTCGTTGCTTTCAGGATTGATGTGTTGGAATGTGTTTCCGTTGATCGATAGGTGGTGTTCTTTCCTTACTAATGTGTTCCCTCTGATACTCGTGTGTTTCCATGATCAATTATTAATGCCGAATGTGTCCTCTAAGATAGCGGATTTACTCGATCTACATCCACCGATCAAATCGCTTTTGCTCCTACCACGCGGAAGGAGTTGAGGGCCTAAAAGAAATTTTCTGAAATGAGAGATATTAACCATAACTGTAAATTACAAAAAATATTTAACACAAATTATATGCAGAAGTCTATCTTATGCAAAAACATAAGATCTTACACTCTACATATGTCAGGAGAAAATTGCATTTGAAATGAAGAAGACTACACCCTCTGTCTCTGTCTCTCTCACACGGAGATATTCAACCGTTCACATCCACTTTTCTGTACCTAAAGTACAAGGCACGTGACATAAAAAATTCTTACAAAAACTTCTGATATAATAATGTAGTAGAATAATGTAACAGAATATGAGTTAAATTTAACCTTACATATCTCCTCTTGGAGTAGAATAATGTAGCAGAATATGCTACAAATTTAAGCTTACATATCTCCTCCGCGACCTTCCCCTGCTTCCACTATACCTCCTCCTTCACCTTTCTTTACCTACATTACAAGGGACATGATATAAATTCTTAAATTCTTAAAAATGTTGTTAATATAATTATGCAGCAAAATAGGAGTTAAATTTAACTGAAAATACCTCATCCTTCGCCTTCGCCTTCCCCTGCCCCACTGTACCTCCTCCTTCTTCCCCTGCCCCACTGTACCTCCTCCTTCGCCTTCCCTGCCCCCACTGGACTTGTGATTTGTGAAATCTTCATCAGCTTTTGCTATGGCTGGAGATAATTTTCCAGCGCATTGAAGCTAACGAAAAATAAAACCAAAAAATCTTGAAAAAATAGTAAAAAAATTTCAAAAATTCTCTTGAACCAAAACAGGACCGACCTTCTGTCTCAAAAGAGGACAAAAATATTAAACAGCTCCTTCCTTCACCTTCCTTGTTCTAAACTTTAAAACAAATCGCATGATAATTCAAGCATACCTTAGCCATCTCGAGAGGCTCCGAAAGCAGGAGGAGATGGATACCTTCCCCCAATCTCTACAGAAGGGAATAACAGAAGACGTCTCCTGCGACGGATCTCTTTCTAGCTTTGATAAATATCTAAGAGATAACTTCCCCTGAAACGGAAGAGGCAAAAGTCGGCCCATCCTCCTCTCTCCTTTTTCCATGCAAACACCGGACCCTTCTCTATTCGACTGCGCATTTGAGTGGGTTTAAACGGATGTTGTACTAACGACAATGTGCGAAAACGGTGGATAGGTCTGCGAGGCCCTCGCCTTCGCCCCTTGCATCAGTGTAATCTGCATAGGTTTCAAACTTTAAAACAAAACACATTACAATTTGTATTTAAATTGAGACAAATGAAGCAATCATACCTGCCCATTGCATCAGTAGAATCAGTAGAGCCTGTATCAACTAGGTTATTTGGACCGCTTTCATTTTCCATCCATTAACCCCAAAGGATAAAAACTATGAAAACAATAGATAACAGAAAAGACAAAAGGAGAAAGCAAACAGAAACAACAAGATATCAAACCAAAAATCGGCATGGCCATGCTTAAAATTCAGAACAAAATAACCAGAGGGCCCGCAACACCAAAATCCTTGGAAACAGAAAGCCAAAAATAAAATTAAAAGAAACACACCAACACAGCAGACACCATAAACAACCAAGAAATGCCGCCATCATATTGCAGGAACTTTTGTGGCTTGTCAGCGGAACAGCACTCCATTCTTCGACCTCCTTGCCGGCTATATGAACCAGAAAATTGACCCGTCACAGGATAAAATGGATGGAGTAGGTTCAGGAGCATTTTATTCTTTTGATCGGAGGAGGCAGAATTATCAGTGAACAAGACCATTTATTCCCTGCAGCATCGTCAGAGATACGATTCAAGCAGTAGGCAGAGCCATTTCATTGAGTATGTAACTTCTAAGTCGAGATGGTAGAGCCCCTCTATATACCTGTTGTAAACCTGATGTTAGAAGCAAGATCAGCCTTCTGTTTCAAGCTGATTGCCCCAGTGAGTGAACCAAAGAAATTGACCTCGGTAGCTCAAGACTCGTATTGGAAATATCATTTTTCTTGCAACTGAGGCGAATTTTGTTCTATTCATTCATTTCCCCATCCAAACTTAGGAGCATCGTATGCCGGAGTAGCTAGAGCGCTTCTCTCTGCATTGTGTCCCGACCGACCATGGACACATCGCTGCATCGTATGCCGGAGTAGCCAGAGCGCTTCTCTCTCTCTGCATTGTGTCCCGACCGACCATGGACACATCGCTCCTCGACCAACACACGTCCAAACATACCTGAATCGCATTTAAGGAAATATGTTTCATTATTTGTTTTTGCCAATTTATGCTTTTCTTTCAAGATAACCGTTTCGCTTTTGTAACAGGCGCAGCCGCGCCTTCCAGATTTTCAACAATAATATGAATTCAAATTAAGAGGATGACATTATTCATTTCGACAATTTTTATTTTTCCGCGGGGGCAATGAGAAACATAATTTATTTTATAAATAATTAAAAATTAAAAATACATTTAGTGGATAAAAATTATTAAACTGGCCTTATTTAATTTTGCATTTTAGTATTTAGTTTGTTTTTACAAAAAAAAATATTTATTTATAGTTTAATATTAATAAATTATTTTTTTATTATTATTTAAATTTATTTATTTGGAAATTGATAAGATAAAGTTTTATAATGATTTTTTAGTAATTTTTTATTCTAATAGTTTTTAATTTTATTTCCATTTTATATTTTTGAATATTTTTTAATAATCAAAAAGAAATAAAAGAACTTATAATTTTTTAATGATTTTTAAAAAAAAACTATAAAAAAATCAATATTAATCTTGCTTTATAAATGATTTGTGATCTAATCAAATTTATTAGAAAATTGTTAATTTTTATATTAAAACATAATATATAAAATCCATATCAATATAAAAAATAATTCATTCAAAGATGGATGTGAAATTTTAATATTACTTTCATATAAATGGTTAAATATATTTTTTTCTAATTATTAGTGTTTCTTTTCTTTTTGGGTCACTATTTTTTTTTATATATAATAGAAATATTAGGCTAAGTGGGAGTGGAAGAAAACTCAAATTGGTTTGAAGATTATGGATTTAGCTCCATTGAATAACAACATTGCCAACATTTAGATAGAATACTATATTTTTAATGAATTACCTAAAAACATATGTAACTTCCAAATCATCATTCTTACTGACACCCCAGTTTTTATCAGTAAATCCAATATAAATTGCCTAAGTTGTTAAGAGATTGGGATTTGCGGTTGTAGCAAAGATTCGTTGATATTTTATGAATGATATCGGGAGCTAAGTGTCCAAAAGAACTTGCTTCAAATTCTCAATTGGGCTTCCTCATCCATTAGTATGTGCCTATATCTAGAGTCAAGCATTACAATATTTGTTATTCTTAGAATTTAATTATTTTCAACTGGTATCTATAGGTTATAATTTGATGTAGATGAATATGAGATATATAAAATGTGCAATTATTCTTGTACTAATTGTTGCATTACAAACAAATGCAAATACTCTATTTTGTGGGGAATTCGTGGGAAAAGAAGAGTTGTCACTTATTGATTCGTCTATTCAAGTGACAGCTCCCAAGTTTGGTTGGGCACTTTTAACACCACAAAAGATGTCTTTCTCTCTAGCATGTGACACATTCAGGATTAGAGGTTTTGAAAATTTATATATTTACCTAATTTTATATAATAATAAAAAATCATTCGACTGAAGTAATTCCACATATCTTTTATTCACATGCCTTATCAAATTCAAATATCTTTTATTTATCTTAGCCCAATTACATTTGATTATCTTATTACATTATATTTTGTTTATAGTTTACAGTATAATATTTATTTTTTAAAGTGTGAATATATGAAGATTTGTATAAATTTAAATTTAATATTAAAATATTAAAATAATTTTTTAATTGTTAAAATTGTATAAGTTAAGTGGTTTGAGATTTTTAAATATATTGAATAGATTTATTTAAATAATAATGATTTTAATTCAAAATTTAAAATATAAATTATTCAATAAACATTAGCATTGCTACTCTTCTTCTTTTTTAAATATTATTACTAAATTATTATTTTTAAATTGTAGAGAATTAATCAATTTAGAATTTCAACAAAATTCATAAAGATTTTGATTTTTGCTCTATTTCTATTAATTACAACCGTGAACATAAAACAAACTCTCCAAGATTGCCATAAAATTATGTTTTTTTGCCTAGAAAGTTATGGAAATTCCGGCTATATTTTGAAAAAGTAGGATTTTTGTAAATCCAAGTAAAAGTTGTCAAAATTCATAATTTTAGGTGCCCTACACATTTTGTATGGTGTTGAATCCATTTCCACCATCAAAAACATGATTCAAGCACTGCATCTACAAGATTTTTTGAAAAAAAAATGAAAAAGATTTTTGTAAATCCAAGTAAAAGTTGTCAAAATTCATAATTTTAAGTGCCCTAAACGTTTTTTATGGTGTTGAATCCATTTCCACCATCAAAAGCATGATTCAAGCACTGCATCTACAAGATTTTTTGGCAAAAAAAAAAATTGCATGGGTTATGGAGACTATTGACCCAATTTTTTATTAATTTAGTTGTTGGTAAAAAATTGGTTCCCTAACTGAAACCTATCACTAAATAAAGTTATATGGTTTCATAACAGTTTCACCTTTCAACAATCCAGATTTCAATTTCCCTATATATAAACTGAGCCACAGGTACTAGCTACTAGGTAGTACTTAATTGAATTGTTTTCTCACTTATTACACATTAAAATTTATGGAATTAAATAGATATTTCATGTAATGAAACATTTATTAATTAAATTTGTGTAGAAAATATTAGTTCGTTTATAATTCTAATATATTAATTTATTAGTTAATATGTTTATATTGGAATTGGGTTTGAAGAATTTTAATTCTTTAAATTATGAATGGTCAAGACTTAATAATCTCGGAATTTTTTTTTTGAAATGAAATGATATTTTAAGGTTCACGAGACTAAAAATAGTCTATGAGACCATTAGTTCCCTGTTTTTCACTTTTTGCAATTCAATCCTTTTCCAATTCAAATTGGTGATGAGTTGACCCAACCTTCCAACAATCCCCTCGCTAAAAAGACAATGCCAAGAAACTTATGCTAACATGTTCTCATAACTTTCTCTGATGCCTTTGAATGCATCACATTCCAAAATGGAATTTTTTCAGATTCCATAGCCCTTGACGTATAAAATGTGCACACTGGTTCTTCCCAAGCTTCTTTAGGCCTTTTCCACCGTCCTATTTCACACTGAAGTTGATGTGAGTTGGTCCTTAATTGAGGAATAAGAAGATTTTCCCTCCATGAAATGCTAGCTCCAATGAACTCTTTTTGTTGTAGATCACACCTAGGGTTGAATTCCTAAATGTAATATTTCTTCTTTCTACCCAACTCTTTTCCCTATACCTTTTTATGAAACTTCTCCATAACAAAATCTTTTAGCTCCTTGCTAATTGTGGGACAAGCATTGAGGTAGATATTCCATTTTTGCATCCATGTGTAGTTTTGTTTCATCCGTGTTTTCTTTCTTTCACTCATGCCTTAATTGAAGATAACATTAGGCCATCTACCTACTCTCATTTGTTCAATTCTTTTTAGATATATTATGAGCCGCACCATAGCAATCGCTTCAATGGAAGTTGCTCCTGTTTCACTCAACATTATCTCATAAAGTACTGAACTTTTTATTTTTAACTTGCTCGTGATCTATCGTTTTTGGATTTTCTCAATTTGTTTCCATTTTGAGACGGGAGTGCTACTAGCCCACAATACACACCCATATAGCATCACTGGACAAAATAGGAATCCAAAAAGCACTTTAATCGTTTTCGAATCCCATAACTCTGTCTCTCTACGTCTGTTTTAAAGAGCATATAATGCTTTCTACCCTCCTAAAATTCTCTTCTTTCTGCAGTCCTCCCAATTGAGTTTGTTGTTGAAATCAATCCCAAGGTACTTGTACTCATTTACTTCTTCAAGAATGTTGTCTTCAAAGGAGAAAGTATGTTGGCTATGCTTCCTTTTATTAGAAAAAATCATTATTTTGGTCTTGCTAGTATTGACTTGCATCCCCACTGCTCTACAAAAATGCTCAAGGGCATATAAGTGCATTTGCAATCGATGAGCCGATTTAGAAATCAATACAATATCATCAGCATATAAAAGAAGCTTTATCACAAACTCCCCCAACCGAACACCATCTCCACCTTGCATATTTAGTCACTCTTCCAATTTATCACTATATAGACCAAAAAGAGTAGGGGATAAAGGGCAACCTTGACTCCAATGTCATTTCTAAAGCTTTATGAAATACCTGTTGAGGTTGTAATTTTGACTTTCACTTCTTCATAAAGTCTATGGACAGTGGCTCTATAATGCTTAGGAATTTCAAGTTCTTCCATCCTACGCCACAACTTATCCCTAGGGACTGTGTCAAATGCTTTTTTGAAGTGAACAAAGCAACAAAATATTTCTTCTTTGTCCTCCCAAACCTTTTCAACAATGTGTCTCAACGTGATGCCATGATCCATTGTAGAATGTTTCGGCCTAAAACCCGTTTGTCCTCTTGCCCTCTTTTCTTTTACTTCTACCCACTTGCTAATTTTGTCTTCTACCATGCTACCGAAAAGCTTTGCAAACAAAGGATTGATCATAATTGTTCTATAGTTGGATGGATTATTAATGTCTCCACTTTTAAAAATGCTAGGCTAGTTGTCAAGTCTCTTGGGAATCCTTGTTGAATGATGTTTTTGAATATTTCCATGATGTGCGGTGCAAGAGCGTTCATTCCCCATTTTAGATACTCTTCTTGAAGTTCAACCAAGTTCTTTGCCTTTCCTGTTTTCAGCTTCTTAATTCCATTCTCCACCTCCTGTAATGTGAAGAGCTTTGAATTTGTGTCGATCCTAGGGGGGACTCCGCCTCAGATTCTTTCTCGTAGAGTTGTCTTACATATTCAAACCACTGATTGGTTGTAATATTATTTTCAATTTGCTTCTTCCTTGGTTGCAGTTCCTCCCATAAAAGATTTGGATTATTCTTGCTTAAATGTATTAACACTTCCCTCCTTGTTTGCATGAACTCATCTTTTTTCCTTTTTAGTATCTGCTTATATAACTTTACATTCATCTTCTCCTTTCTTACCTTTTTCAAGGTTCTCCTTTCCATTTTGCATTTCTCATCAAAGAAGGCATTTACAGGAAAACGATTTGATTCTGATTTCCTATTTTTTTCTCTTTTGCACTTCTCAAGTGCACTTTGAATTATGTTTGTTAACTCATGACTGTTGAAGCGTTTGAAACCATATTTCTCCTTCCAAATTAATCTCTTTAACATTGTCTTGAGGATAGTACCATTTTCTTGTGTTAGAAGAATTTTTCCCCTTGATAGTGATTGTCGAGAGCATTGGGTTTTCCTCCTATGTTGCCTTTCTTCTAACCATGATAACCTTATATAAATTGAGTTATGGTTTGATTTTAAGTCCCAAATATGCTCTCCAATACTAATGTCATGTATCTTTTCTATTAAGCTTTGTGAACACATCACATAGTCAATGACACTTTCCCCATTGTATGTGTTGCAAGTGAAGTTCCCCGACCTTTCCATCTATCTAAACCATTGTAAATAATTAAGTTGAAAGCCCCACACAGTGTAAGCAACCCCTCTCCAAAATGATTTCTAACTTTGTCATCTTCTAAACACCTCACCCATTCGAGATTCTCCTCTTCAGTGAGCCAAATAGGATTGTTATCCTCTTTGGAACAAAGAATGCTAGCTCAATTATTTATTGTTCTAGCATTGAAATATCCCACTAAAAGAACTTCTCCTTGCTGAGAGTACACGAAAATATCTTGTTTTAAAGCTGTATACAGATTCTTGTTGTCAAGCCCCTTATTTTTGTAAGTTTTTGAGACTTTAGGGGAAAAATAGAATGTTGCAATTCGTAAGTGATTCTCATTCTCTGATATTTTCAACCATAAATATTCTTTATTTGCATCTTCTTATTTAATTGAATGTGACAGCCTTCTTTTTCTTTCACTAAAACTAGTATTCCCCCATACCCTTTGCCATTTTCAGCTACCTTGTCCCAAACTACCAACTTCAAATAAACGTCAAACACAAGAGTTTTGCAACCATCATGCTCATGAGTTTCCGTGAGACAAATTATGTCTCTACCTTCCACAATAGGCCCTAACCCAGGTCCCCTCCTCCAATGGTAACCTCTACAATTCCAACAAGCTAAACTTAGGTATACCTGGGTAGGATTTGACTGCTACGCAGTTTGGCACATAAGGCTCAAATTTGAGTCTTCACCCCTATTTGTACATGTTGCTCTATTATTGAATTCTGTATTTTTTCTTTACTGCCAACTTGCTGCCCTGATTTGCCTGGAGGCCCAAACACTACAATAATGGCTTTCCCATTGTACAACCATGCCCTTTTCCCTTCATTTCTTGTTGTTCTATTTTTCTCCACTTCATCCCTTTCTCTCATCTTGTTGTTTTTTGGTTAAATCTTCATCAAGGAAGAATTATGAGCCTTTCAAGAGTTTCTTTTTGCCCAAAAGTTGTCGTTTGTCTTGTATGCTTGCCATGGTGACTTTTATGGGTCGAGGCCTCTCTTCACATATCCTCCCAACCCTTCTTGCTTGGCAAATTTGCCCTTTCCAATGGAGTTTCTCTTTTAGAAAGTATTTTTTCAAATTAAGAGTACTTTCATTCTTCCCATAATCTCTTATTCCCATGATAATAAAGTTTGTTTTCTTGTCATGTCTTTCTTTATGTTCGATTTCCTGTGCTCTACGAGCTCTTGCATCTTCTTCCTCTGTCCTTATGTAACCATTAGCGTCTTCAGCTCTAGCTTTGATTTCTTTTGGACTATCTTTCCCGCTGTTCATTTTTGCCTTCTATTTGGAAATGTTTGTTTGTTGAGATACTTGTGTAAATAACTGAGTTTGTTTAGAAATTATCACATATCTGTTTTTTGTTATTAATCCTTTCATGCTTTTCCATGCTATCTTCATGATTTGCCATTCTTGTTTTCCTGTCTCTAGAGCCTCTTGTAACATTGTTACCTGCTTTTTCAAAATTCTATTATCTTCCATTAGGCATCAGTTTGCAACTATGATCTCTGAAATTTTGCGGTCCCTTTCCTGTTCTCTAGCTTCCAAAATCTCCAGCCTTATCCTGGACTTCATCAGTTCTTGGACATATAGATCTGATGACCAAGTAAGAGGTGTAGATGCGGTACTGTAAATGATTGATTCTTCTTTATTTTTGTTTCTCTTATTTATTTTCTTTCTCTTGATTGATTTTCTTCTCATTTGTCCCCATTTAAGGCGATCAAATTTACGCCTTAAAATACCCTCATATTGCTTTGCGTTTACCCAAATCCACTTTCTTGTTTTGTCTATTGAAGCAATTTTGACTTGACCCAGATGATTTGTTTCCACAAAATCTGAAATTTCCTTGCTCTTTATGCCTTGGCTCCTCTGAGCGTTTTCCGTGCTCTAAACGTTTCCCTATTTAGAAGTTAACTGCCTCACACTGCTTTGTGCTCATGTTGCCTCTGCCTTTGTGCTCACGAAACCTTGTCCTCTGTGTCCACGAAACACCAAAATGGTAATTTTATCTTGGGGGGGGTAAAATTCCGTTAAAAACAAATAAAAGGAACGTTTGAAATGCAAAGGCTTAGGAGATATGAAGACTTGCTTGCCCTGCCCAATGAGAACTTAATCCAAACAAATATCTGCCCACCATTCTCAGAACGTCAAAACACGAATATGTGTATATCTCTGATTGTTGATGTCATTGGTCCATCAAACGTGTATTAGTTTGCTAACGTTATCCAATGGAAACTATGAAAGGTTAGTGAATAGTTTTTCAATTTCTTAAGTCTATTTCTGCTTTAATTTATTAAAAAAAATTACGAAATGTGGTTTCCCTAGCATGGCTAAGGGTTATCAATAATATGAAATTTATATTTAAAATGTTTGCCCTCTTCAAACCTGCATGAGTTGTCCTTCTAATGAAATTTTTGTTTGAAACATTTTCCCTCCACAAACATCTACCCTCATCTAATAAAACATGGCTTGGGGGTTAGGAAATGTCTACAGTCAGGTCATGGTCATGCCACATTTTTATATCATACGTTTTTATGTTTCTCATAATTAACTCAATCCTTATTTATTTCATTAGTGAGTTTTTATTTAAGATTTCTTCCCTACATTCCATTTGAATGTTAAGTATTTGATAGTGCAGGATTAGATATTTGATGGTGCGAGATAAGGTGTTTTAAATAGTTGATTTGAGTGCGCTTATTCCCATTATGAAGATTCGAGTATGTGTCATTTTAGGTTTCAATAGCTACATTAATTTTATGTTTGTTAATTTTATGGAGTTTCCATTTAATCTCTGTTGGTTTTGTGACCATATATTTTATGGTGTTTCCATTTAATCTATGTTAATTTTGTGACCATATATTTGTGCGAGGTTGATCTTTTATTTGGTCACGGTGCCATTGTTCCATTGCTAGGGTTTCAGAGTTTCGAAATATTAATTGTACCCTTATGAGTGGTGCACCAGATTAGGTATTTTGTTTGGGAGATGGTGTAGGGCTTCTACCCATAAACTGTACAGATGACATCATGTTAATGTAAGGAATTCACTTGATAGGGTGATCCCCTTGACAAAACGTGGTAGAAAAGGTTTCTTTGACCAAATCCAGTGAATTGAGGTTAAGTACGATTATATATAAATATATCCTCCTCAAATAAATATTAAGGATTCAACCAATATTGTAAATAATGTACACTCAGGTTCTTCTTTTCATTACCATACTTGGGTGAAATTAACGTATATTCACTCTATCATGACAATGAGCCTATATATATAATATTTGTTTTTATAAAAGCCTTCGAAACAATATATTCATGCCAATAAGAAATGATACAATGGTTTCTTGGTTCATTCTTATATAGCGATAATCAAGGTATAGTGTGTTAATTATTTCCTTCAACCTTTCACCAAAAATCTAGTAACCATCACTTAGCATCTCTTACAAGATTTTAAATGATATTACTTTTAATTTGATACAAGAGTAAGAAATCCCTTGAAGATTGTCTTTTATATTTACAAGATTTTTAGATTAAGGTTTTAAGTTAACAATAAGTTTTTGTATCATCATTTAAACATCAAATATGATATCAAGTTAACGTGGTTGTGCATGTGATTGATATAATCTTATCCATGTAAATCAAACATATTTATTAATGTGGTTGAACTAGTTTAAAGATATGTGTGAATTCTCGAAGGTTTTGGCTCTGGAATCTAAACTAGGGTTTTGTGTTAGGGTTTTGTCGATGGTCACCATGGCGGGACGGAGAGGAGGGAGTTATGCTCCCTCCTACAATCAAGTAGTTGTGGGTAGAAGCAAGGGAGCTAGATCACATCGCTTCAAGAAACCAATGGAGGTGGCAACAGAGGCTATTAACCAGAAAATTCAAAAAATATCAGACCTCATGGACACGAAGGAATCATGACGAAGATAGTAAGGAGAGGAGGAAAATGGGTAGCAGTGAGAAAGTTGCTCCTATGATCACAATAGGGGTATGTAAACCTAAGTAGACCATTATTCCTCGGGTCGTTTTAAGTGACCCAGGGCTTCAAGTGCACAAAGATCACATGGCGGAATACGCAGTTATATGCAAATTTATGGGGATTTAGCCAAAGGAGAAGGCTTTGCAAGCATGGATAAGGAACCAATGGAAACCAAAGGGGGGAATAAACCTTCACCTTGGGTCCAAGAGCTTCTTTACGGTGGTATTCACAAGCTTAGAGGATAAGGACCGAGTGTTCAAGGGAGGACCCTATTTTTACATTGTTGCAAGCCATTACACGCGACCATGGATGATGAACTTTGTCCCAGAACGAGAAACTTTCACATTAGTACCGGTATGGATAAGACTTACTCCTTTCCTTTAGATTATTGGTTGTCGGAATCTCTAAAGGCTATCGGCAACAAGCTAGGGAATTTTATAAAGATCTCATATGCGACTCTAAAAGGCAAATACACATCCTTCGCTCGGATATGTGTGGAAATGGAATTATTTGGGGGACTTCCGGACGCGATCATTTTAGAAGTGTATGACGAAGAATGGGTGCAGGTGGTGGACGATGAACATGTCCCATTTAGGTGCTGCAAGTGCCATGAACACAGGCACCTATATAGAGACTGCCCATTAAACAAAATGGAGAGCAACACAAGAAACACCATAGAAAAATATCCCGAGGGTTTCACTAAGGTTGGGGGCAAAGGGAAAGGAGGAAAGCGGTACCAAAAGAAGATTAATGAGGATGGAAAACCAAGCCACAACAGTTTCAAGATCTTAGAAGAAGAAGTTGAAAACAACGGGACAAACGAGGAATCAGAGAATAACCCCATTGAGAAGCAAGGGGATGCTAACATGGAGGATATACCAGAGATCAACCAACAAAAGGATGACCTGCCAAGCATTATGGAGCTTAGTACGGATCATGAGATCGCCCAAGTGAGGCTGGAACGGAGGACCATGAACTGCAGGAGATTCTAGAAAGGGAGAATTTAGATCTAGAAAAGTTTATGGAGCAAGGAATAGCCAAAGGGGTAGACTCCCTGCCAAAAGAGGAGTTTGATAGGGTTCAACAGCTCTTCCTCTGGAGATCACAATCGAAGGGCTCTGGAGTCAAAAGAAACCATAATAGCCAGGAGAATAGAGGGGTGAAAACAATGGAGGATACACCGATGCATTCTTCTATGAAGTAGGGTAGGAAAAGAGGAAGAAAAGACAGAATGAGTTTCTGACCGAATGTGGGAAACTCATGATTAACTCAGGTAAGATGAGAGATATTACCAGTTACTCCTTTATAAACCTTTCTTAATGAAGCTTACAACCTAGAGCATTAGGGGTCTAGGAAGTAAAAGAAAACAAATAAATCTTAGCAGTAGAATAAAAGAAGAAAAACCATATATGGTTTTTATTCAGGAAACAAAGTGTTTCGATGGACAAGATCAGGGAGATACACAACAAGTGGTTAATCAAGTATGAGTATCTAGAGGTTAAAGAAGACAACTCGGCGGGGGGGATTCTTACGCTTTGGGACCCCCAGAAACTTGGAATCCTGGATGCTGAAGCGTCCAGGAACTATCTATCATTGGTGATTCAACCTTTGGGTGATAAGGAGATATACATGATCACAAACGTTTATGGTCCTAAAAAACAAGAAGACAAACTCAAGCTTCTCACCTCCCTTAAGGAGCTAAGAGAGAGATTCTTATGTGCCCTGGATTCTGGCAGGGGATTTCATATGATCAGATCTCTTACAGAGAAAAAAGGTGGTACCATAAAACTAGGCAGAGACTCAATTGCCTTCCAGAACTTCATAAATAACATGGGGCTAGTGGACACTGAAAAAATAAATGACACTTTTACCTCGAACAATAAGAGGGGAGGAGCTGCTCAAGTCGCCTCTAAACTAGAGAGATTCATAATCTCAGAGGACCTCCTTCACAGAGGCTTTGACATGTCAGCTTTAATCCTTCCCTTTGGAGGTTCGGACCACTGGTCTGTCCAGCTTGAAGCTACTTTTATGGGCACACCGAGGAACAAACCTTTTAGGTTTGAAAATGTCTAGTTCTCTCACCCTGACTTCACCAGCAATATTTACAAATGGTGGATGGAAGATATGTTTTCTCAAGGCACTAAAATTTTCATTCTACAACAGAGACTTAAACACATCAAATACGGGCTTAAAGATTGTAACAAAAAGGAGTTTGGTAATATTTTTAAAGCCAAAAGAGAAGTTGAGCATAAACTACAGGGGATTAATCAGATCATCATCACAGATGGTTTTAACGAGGAACGGGAAAATCAATTTGACTCTCTTCAGAATGAATGGGAAGATCAGTGCATGCAAGAGGAGATTTTCGGGAGACAGAAATTGAGGGTGCAGTGGATTAGAGAAGGAGAAAGAAACACGAAGTTTTTTCATAAATCAACCCTGGATCACTTTTAACACCCAAGTGAAAGCTCCCAAGTTTGGTTGGGCACTTTTAACACCACAAAAGATGTCTTTCTCTCTCGCATGTGACACGTTCAAGATTAGAGGTTTTGAAAATTTATCTATTTACCTAATTTTATAAAAAAAAAAAAAATCATTAGAGTGAAGTAATTCCACATATCTTTTATTCACATGCCTTATCAAATTCAAATATATTTTATTTATCTTAGCCCAATTACATTTGGTTATCTTATTACATTATATTTTGTTTATAGTTTACAGTATAATATTTATTTTTTAAAGTGTGAATATATGAAGATTTGTATAAATTTAAATTTAATATTAAAATATTAAAATAATTTTTTAATTGTTAAAATTGTATAAGTTAAGTGGTTTGAGATTTTTAAATATATTGAATAGATTTAT
>APFE030347948.1:4322-26437 GCA_000404065.3 Pinus taeda
ATATATATATGTTAGCTACAAATTCTCTTAGACACATACTTTGATAGGCATTTATTTTTTTTCAGCAGCAAAAAAATGCATGTTTTGTACTATATAAAACAATACATAATTCAGAAAATAGGGCTATTGTAGCCACCTTGTTCCAAAATCCTATCTAGATTTAGCATGGTTATCTAGCCCCATATTCCACATACTATTTACAATATTATATGACATAATATATACCAGGATGTGTAAATATCCAACATTGTCAACTATATGCGGAAGCACAATGTGTCATTGTTTACCTATATACCATATACAAAAGGGAAGAGAAAATGCATATAAACATATAATTATCTCATATGGTCGTGTTCTTCACTTGAATCAGTAGAGAGTGTGTTCTACCCAGGTAGGAGAAGGCATCCATATTCTACAGTATTTGTCATCATTTTTATTTGGATGTGCAATCCTTCTACTGTATCCAACAGGCCCTTCTTTGACATCCTATATGCATTCTGATTATAGTCCCAGCTGATATGTTGTAGAGTGGATTCCCGGAATGTGACTCATAGCTTTTCAATCCGACATAGCCAACCTTGTAGTGTATTATCTTGAATCTTATTTTTTCCAATGATATGATCAATAATGCAGTGGGAATCCCCGTAGATATGCATGTGATGGATGTCCATGTATTTTGTGAACCAGAGTAATCCCCACAAAACGATGGCTTCTTCTTTCATGCTCGATCCCTCTCCCGCATACCAGTGTATCCGATACTCTTGGTCTTCAGAGAACTTTATCCAAAAGCCACAGCTGCACCTCCCTCCTTATGATGCCCCATCCAAAAAGCCTACTGGGTAAGCAGTGCTTGGAGCCGCCCCCTTGTCAGCCTTATCCTTGTGTGGGTTTTCATTGTCTTTATCAACACTGAGCCATTGATTTATGTGAGCAAGTACCATTTCTTCTTTCACCTTAACATTCCCAAAGATACATTGATTGTGCAATTTCCAAATCTCCCAGAAAACTACCAAGGAAAGCATCCTCCATCTGGAACATTGAATGTTCCACCATTTTAAACAATCAGCGATATTATTGTATTGGACATATGGAATGTTCATATAAGCAAAAAAATGTTTCCATATGCAGATAGAAACATGGCATTCCTGAAATAGGTGACTGTTATCTTCCCTATCATTCCAACATCGGTAGCAGATCCCCAGACCTTGTCGATTTCTCTTTTGTAGGTTGTCCCAGGTAAGGTTTTTATTTCACCATGACAGCCACAAGAACATGATGAGCTTGCTAGGCATTTCCATACTCCAAAATTTTAAAACCAACATCTTTCAGTGAGTTGTAGCTCCATCGTGCATAGGTTGAAATAAGTATCCTCTACCTCAATCTCCCCAAATTTTTTTCTCTTCCCCACCCAAGTGATCCCATCGCCCCTACCGTTATGGAAAAAAACCAACACTTGTCATCTTATCTATAATTCGCTCCCATTCCAATGCCAGTTGTCCGGTGAGTTCTAGCTGATTAGGATCCTTCCAAATTGGTATGCTACCAAACCATTCTCGGATGACTTGGTTCCAAAAGAAGATGCCTCTGCTATTGAAAAGATTCAATAAATCTATAGATATGATTTCTTACGTGCTCATACCCAGGATCTGATCCCCTCCTATTATAATCCGATGTCCATTACCGAATTGACAGCTTAAATTTTGCAAAAAAATGTTTTTAATTCTGTTAAAACTACGCCATATCTTCGATCTCGTTGTGATACCAATGGATCCCTGGCGCATCCAGCATATAAAATATTTGTTCTTGAGGTATTTGTAACGTATCACATTACCCCATATGCATTCTCAAAAAATACCCCGCCATAACGACTTCAGCAGCAGCGCCCAACCAAAACGCTTGAGATTTATTATGCCCCATCCTTCAAACTTTTATGGTCTGGTGATCTTCTCGAACTTGACAAGGTGGTATTTGTAGTTTTTGCAGCCCCTGACCAAATGTAGTGTGACATAATGTGACTAAGAGAGTTTATAATGAGTTGTGGGAGGTGAAATAAGTGAGCCCAATAGACACCCTGTTGGGTGAGCACACACTGGGTGAGGCTAATACGACCTCCCAGTGAGAGGCACTGAATTCCCAACCCCTGATTCTCTTATGAAATCGATCGACCAGCCACATCCAATTGATGTTCTTGTATTTACATGGCTTTAAGTGATATCCAAGATATTTCATACCTACAACCAGTGGATCTGCACCCACCCCAAAATTTCTCTATATATATGCAAGGTCCTCTAAATTACATGTGTCATATAAAATAAAGGATTTGAGATCATTCATAAAGGGACCTATGGCCTGTCTAAAATTTTTGAAAATGTGTGATAATGTGAGCCATTTATATCTGTTAATCATGCCCATTATCAGAATATCGTCCACTAAAAAACTATGGGATATGGGGATTTGATTACTTATTTGTAATGCATTAAAACAACCTTCCGCCACCGCTTTTTTAATATGTAGACTTAAACCGTCCATAGAAAGAATAAATAAGAGGGGGGAGAGGGAACAACCCTGTCTAAGACCCCTCCCAACCCTGAAAAAACGTGATGGATATCCATTTATAACCACTGTGTACCTGACGTTAGTGACGCATGCCATAATCCATTCAGCTTCATTGGGCCGAATCCAAATTTTGTGTAGAACCATCCAGAGATATCCCCAATCTAAACAGTCATATGCCTTTTTGAGATCAACCTTCACAACAATAACATTCTTTTTTTTCATGAATTGAGTGCAGCCACTCCTAAGCTATGGCCGCAACATCTTGAATTTGTCTGTTCTATAGGAATCCATACTATTCTGGGGATATATACTTTGATAATATCAACTTCATCCTGGTGGCAATTGTCTTTGAGATAATCTTATAGATAAGATTGCAAAGAGAAATAGGGCGAAAGTCGGAGAAGGTGTACAGCGTTGCCTTCTTCGAGATGAGGGCAATGAATGTAGAATTAATATGAGGGTGAATAAACCCCCGAAGTCTTGTCTCTTCCACCATGTTTAGAAGGTCCTCCTGCAAAATATCATAGAAATGTACCAAAAGTTCAACCATCCAGCCATCCGATCCGAGAATTTTGTCTCCCTTCAGCATTTTTATAACCTGTAGTATCTCCTCCACCATGACAGCCTTGTATAAATCCAAGTTTGCCTCCTCCTCAAACATCCTTGGGTATTCACTAACCCCCCATACTTGTTCCTCCCCGCATTCAAGTTCCCTGCGACTGTAGAATTGCTCAAAGTGTGTGACCGCAAGATTTGTGATCTCATGTTGTGTGCGGTAACAATTCCCTTCAGCGTCTGATATATCCCAGATGGTATTTACCTTCCTTCTATGGTTAGAAAATGGTGGAAGAACTTAGTATTCTTATCTCCCTCCCGGATCCATATAGCGCAACTCTTTAGACGCCAAGTTTTCTCCATCTGCTGAAGGATATTTTTCTTTTTCAGTTCAAGTGCATGTATTTCATTCCGCACCTCGACTGACGGGGAGTGTGAATCCATTTGGTAATGGAGAGGCGCAAGGGCCTTTCCAATATTTAACACCTTCTATCTCTGCAGTGCCTTCTTCTTACGTTCCGAGCCCTTGACCATTACTTTTAAGGCACGTAGTATGTTCAAGATATCCTCCATGGGGGATAGGCCAACAATTTTGTCCCTAATCTAGTGGGCGCGAAATAATTCCTCAAATTCATGGTATTCCATCCATACCCTATTAAATTTAATAGGCATACCAAATCTAGTATCCCCATGTCGCCATGTGAGAATAATTGGCCGGTGGTTCGATGTGTAAGTATTGACGATACAGGATTGAACATAGCTAAGTTTTTACACCATTTATTCATGTATAAGGAAACGATCCAGTCTCTTTGCTATGTAATTCATGCCATCCCTTCCATTGTCCCAGTTAGGTGCAATCCTAGTAGGGAAAATGTCAATCAAATTGTGTTCAAAGATAATATCTTTGAACTTTTCCACCATATGATCAATACTACGGGACCGACCGCACACTTCATCGAGTCCAGTAGTGTAGTTTAAGTCACTAGCCAGTATCAGAGAAATCAGATGCAATATTCCAGAAGCTTCAATGTTATTCGAAAAAACGTCTTGATCCTTGTAAGGGGCATATACGTTTAGTATGTGTCCTCCCCGGTAGACCCCTAATGTTTCCGGCCAAAAAGATGCCTGCTGAACAAGAAGAAGCCTTCATCTTGACCCAGCGGGGATCCCATAAGGCAGCTAATCGCGCCCCCCCCTCCCCCGCCCCCCGACCTCCCAGTAGCATCAGTAGACAACATATACTAAGTAGGGAGCATCCGCCGAAAGTAGTCAATCAATTGTCGGGTCGGGTGCATAGTTTCTTGAATGAGGATAATAATAGGACAAGAAGAAAGGAAAAGCTCCTTGAGGAAAAGGAATTTTGAAAGGGCCCCCAATCCTCGAGTGTTCATAGAAAGGATGGAATTCATGTAAGGCGTGTTACGAGCATGCTTTCTCTAATGGCCCGAGGAGAGGTGGGGGAGGAAATAAGAACATCAATAAGAGATGGAGAATTCGTGGGAGTGGTATTAGTATGGTAGGGGTGTCCCTGAAAATGTCGTCTTCCTCTATTTTGTGTCCTTCTTACAGTGATGTTCCCAATGGAGGAAGGACTAATGACCAGAGATGATGTGCCTGGCGGTTTATGGATAGTGAGAGAATGAAGGTCAAGAGTATTCCTCTGGAGTAAAATGTCTAAATCGTTATCTATCGAGTTATTCAGCGAGGATACCCGTGATCTCGGAGAAATAGGTCGAGTAGGAGTCAAAATAGGGTGCCTAGTAGAGGGGGAGCGCTTGTGTGTTGGGGTATATGTGATGTAAGATGTGGAGCGAACGTCGAAAGGTGGTCTCAGAGGTGGAACAGATTCTAGGGGAGGCAGTATAGGGGCGGAGAGAAGAGGGTTCTATTCTGGTGGGGTTGAGTCAGTAATGGTAGGGGATCCAGAGTGTTTCGATATCCAAGGAGATGAGGGAACATGTGTGGGAACAGACACGTCATTTTCAAGGTGAGGGGGTGGTGCAAAAATAACAGAGAAGGGTGATTAGGATTACCTGTAAAAGTATGTTCGCCACCTCGAGTTATGTTCTTCCCTCGTCTTGGGTTGTAGTATTCAGGTCTGCCCTCTGCCATATACTTGGAGCTTGACTGATGACGACCATGAGAGTATTGACGACCACCTTTACCTCTTGGACATTGTGCCATAAGATGGCCTATGTGATAGAAAATTAGTCATCTAAAAGGAATGCCCCAAAAGTCCAGAGGCTGCCCTAGATTGGTGTCTTCCCATCTCAACTCAATATGATTAGGAAATTCCCCAAATAATCCTTCTCGACCAATATCCATGCAAATCTTTTGTCCTGAGCACCATGGCAAATTTTAGGGGCGAATTATAGCCCAAAGGCGAAATTTGAGGGTTTTTACAATTTAAGAGGGCGATTTTTTTTATTAAAAACCTTTTTCATATAGTTAGCCCCAATTTTATTTAAAAAATAATTAATTTTTTGATTTTAGCCCAAAATAAAAAATGGGCGGATAAACTAACTCATCCTTCATTTGGCCCGATTCGCTGGTTTTGGGAAATCATATTCCCTTAAAATCGTTGAATTTTGATATTTGCCCCTGGTTTGGGAGATTAAAATCGCCATATTTCTGATTTACAGTTTGGTTTTTCTGGTGTGGGAGTGGTTTGTGAGGGTCGATTTGGTCCTCGGAGGTTAGATTTGTTTTGAAATGGAGGGCGGCTCCCTGTTTTCATGGATTTAGGGTTCAGGGTTTAAAACATTTTTTTATATTTACCTCATAAGTCACCTTATATTTACGAACACCCAAGGATGTAAATAAATAAAAATATAAATAAAGTGGAGGTATGGTAAATAAATAAAACCTCTTTTTATACTTACTCCAAAGGTATGTTAAATAAATAAAAATATAAATAAAATAGAAGCATGGTAAATAAATAAAACCTCTTTTTTATATTTACTCCATAACCCTCTTTCTAAAAGAGGTTTTATTTAAGTGAATCCTATGGGCCAAATACCATATTTATAAAAGAGGTATGGTAAATTAATAAAAATATAAATAAATGAGATGTATGGTAAATAAATAAAACAATTTTTTATATTTACTCCATAAGTCACATTATATTTATGAACACTAAAAAAATGCATTATATTTAGGTGAAGCCTATGGGCCAAATACCACGGGCCAAATTATTATTAATACCATGCAAAAAAACATTATTAACCCTAATATTAGTATTAATAAAATTAAAGATGGCACATGGTATTGACCCATGGTAGTCACGTGGAATGTAGCCTATTTAAAGGGGGAATTGGACTAGCATAGATCCATTACTCTAGATTGTGAAAAAATATTTGATCCCTCTCGGGGCAAGATGGGTCTTGTAATTTAATGTCACTTAAACATTTTAACTTGGTTTAAAAAAAAAAATTAAAAAATTAATAATTTTATTAATTTTTATAGCTTACTAATAGTAGTTTTTAAGCTCCAGGTTTATGATAACCCATGGTAATACCATGGTATTCATATGAGCATAGACTATTTAAAGGGGAAATTCTATTAGCTTAGATCCATCTTAATTATGGGTCTACCAAATGCTAAGAGGGATAAATAGATTTCATCCCTCTAAGAGTGGTAGATGTGAAGTTAAGATGGATATAGGTTGGTTTTATGATAATGAAGATATTAAATAGACTTAGTAAATTATATTGTAAAAAACATCTTAAGGTGAATGGTTAGACCTACATTTAGTCACTTCATAAAATTTAGTAAAAAATACCAATATCTCCATTAATATTGGTTTTTCTAATTTAACAAAAAAAATCAAAACAATGAAATCTTATCTCTTTCCGCATCAAATCACCCTCGCAGAAGAGAGATAGTCGCTGCCTAGATTTCCCACCATTTTTCAAACATTCTCAATATGATATCTTCATGAAAAAGTTAAGGTATTGATGTTGGATTAGTTGTTTGAAAAATATGTTGGTTTGTACAACCTTTCATCTACTCTGTTATTCTTAGTTTGTCGTTATGATCTGTAGGGGTTAGGCCACTGCACCATATTGTCCTAAAAGGCAGAGATTGTCCACCAAAAAGGAAATTAATTCACATGTTACAATGTTGTTAAAAAATGCAAGACATATGAAGGTAGTGAATTATGCTAATAAGCAATTTAGATTGGGAGAGACGTAATTAAATTTTATTATTTAATTGAAGATTTCTAACTAAAATAATAATAAATCTACATTTATATATTGATTGGAAAGCTTTTGACAACGATCGCTTCATTCCATTAGATCTCCTTTAGACCTTTTTTATACCTACTACTTTCTTATATTATATAGTTGGGGCTTGCTACTTGTTGGTGTGTAGAGAAAAGATTAATCTCTCCTACCATGACAGAACTAGTGGTCAAGATCAACACCTACAAGAACTTTGTTGTGGAATATTATGAAAACTAATAGAAGGATATGAAAGAGTGTACAGTAAGAACCTTGACAAACACGGCCACTGAAACTTGCGACATTGTTTGTAGGAAGAGAAAATTATGTTTCTTTTTTCCAAACATGTATGTTAGTATATTACAGTTTAATGAATATTTTTTCCTATTATCATATATGGTTTCATATTTTAACAAACCATTCACTAAGACTTCACAATGTTTTATTATTCAGTGAAAGATTTTTCAATATCTTACAATATTTTATAATTCAGTGAAAGATTTGCCATGACTTTACAAGATAATATACTCTGGTGAGAGATTCGCCAAAAAAATTATATATACATATTATATTATTGATAAAATCGCCTCCCATTTTTCCTATGTATCATGGGGATTTTCCCATTTATTATACATATGAATTTAGGGTGGTTCTTAAAATTTTCCCTACCAAGCACCTAGGCACTGTGGATCAACATAGATGAATTTCCCGATAGCATTCCCGATATTTGTAAGAACTTGTTTGGTCCAAAATTTAATTGGAAGTCCTGGTAGCTTGACTCAGATAAGCTTGTTCTTCAGCATCTCCTTCAGAGGGTTAAAGCCCACATACCAGGAATGAAGAGCAAGGAAATCGCGACACTTTACCCATGGAAGTGCCAATATTTTTTGTAAATCCTCCTCTCTAAGAAAATGATAACTCTACCAACCTCCCATTAAACAAACCACAGTGGGCATATATCCTAGTAAGGACTTCCATTTAGCAGCAACCAAGCTCCTCATCTCGCCTTCTTCTACCTCAGCAAATACCATTTGCCCACCAGTGTTCGCTTCTGTAATCTAATTACTATGTCTATGAGGACGTCACATCCAAAACACACGAAAGGTGTTGGGGATATAATTTGGATAACACGATGTTTTTTGCCACCCCGTCGATCGCCACCCTTGTAATGTGCCTCGTGTGAACCATATGGAGCATGTCTGCCATCTATCCATAGATCCCGCCCATCCCCAAGGATCGCCACTTGTGGAGGGTGGCCCATGCCCACCCTCGTACCTGAGAATGAGTGGTGGAGTGACTCAGCATCCATGGTGGCCCTAATGAAGGCCTCGTGGGCAGATGTGTCGGATGCGAAGGGGTCCATCCAAAAATCCTCCAATATCGAGAAGAGTGTAGAGGTATGTGACGTCCTACCAACAGAGCTTATATCCTACAAGAATATGTTGGGATCCACCACCTGCAGCGAGAATGACAGAACCCACACCGATAAAAACCTGGATCCCACTAGCTGAGGCCAAAAAAATCGCCAAAACTAATGCTAGATATGGAAAGATGTACACCAGATATCCATAAATAAATAGTGCCTGATCAAGAGGATCAACACGTAAGCATACGCGGCCCAGGGCGTCAAAGGATACCTGAGTTGTGTTTGTGGTGATGTCGACCCATGTCTAATAAAAAATGAATACCCAACCTACCGCCAATAACCAAATTCAAAAACCACCGGAAAATAGTGCATCCAATTATCGGTGATTCCCCTTCCCCGGAAAAACCAGAGTATGAAGGTCGACGTAAATAATATCTATCCCAGGATCAGATTGGAAAACTAGAGACACTCACAACAACAAATACAGAAACAACCCCATTAAGCCCACCACCAATAGCACAGATGGAAACCAAACTCTTGCATGGTTGTGAAATGATGAAAGAATTACATCATTTACACCAAAGTGTATAGAAAGTATGAGTTTGAAAGCATGAATCCGCCACCTAGGATTGAAATGGGCAAGTAATAGGTGGAAGTTTATTCCAGGCAGGCATTTGAACGTCAGGAAGGAGGAGAAGAGTGTGTCCAGCAATCTTGCAATCCAATGGCGTTCCGGACTTGGAAATAACCTATAAATCTGCGTGGGAAGAACCCCCATAACTTACATAATATTATGATAATTGGTGCAATAGGATACATTGGTTGACATATTGCCAGATCCAGCCTTGATCTCGGCCTTCAAACCACGTATATCAAAGGATTTCTTCACACCTTCTTTATTTTTATCCATTTACCTAGAAATTTGGACCATTTCTCCATTTGTAGTGTCATCCTTGCCCAGGGACCATGCTAATCTTCTCTGTATCTTTTCAATTTTATCCAATGTCTCCGAAGAAACTATCCATCGACCTATTAAGACATTGTCTGAATCGTACAATGCACCATCACAGTGTGCCCCCCATGAATGATGGCCATAACTCTCGGTGATCCATCCTAACGGAAGCACATAGACAGTAACGTTTCAAGAAATGGCATATTGTTCTTGCTCCCTCTGATAGGAATTTCTATCCATGTCTTTCAAAATCTCTCCGAGTTTTGTTCAATCTATATAGAATTTGTAGTTTCTTCACCATTAAAGGCCATAAACATTTCATTGATGTCTAGTGAATGTTAGAAAATGTGCCTGTTGTTTCGAAAATCTATCACTTATAGGTGTCTGATGCTCTTCTGCATCTACATAAGTGAAGTGTGTTGTGTGTGCATGGCCAAGACTCTCTAGATTGGTTTCCTCATTAGTCGATATCGTTACCTCTGCATCTGATAAAATTGGTTTGGATTTTGTTCTAGTCGATTGGTTGCAAGGAATAGAAATATTAACCACGTACCCAACCGTTATTATAGGTCGAATTAGAAATAAGAGCAATGCATTGAATATGAAAGTTAGATTTCTCACAAAACTTACAACAAGGCATCTGCGAAGACCATGTTTATTCCTTTTTGAAGGTATCCCCAGTCAAATTCTTTATTGTTAGAGATTGGCCACATATAAATATGAGAATCAGATGGGTGCTTGAATTCCAAAGTTTCCCTACCACAACATATTTGTTGGAAAGGCAAAGGAGGTAAGGTAAAAAATAACACAAATAATTCACACACAAAATAACACAAATTACAGCTCTTCAATTGATCACATAAACTTGATGATTATAATGAGTCCAGTGGGGTATTTAAACCTTTTTTGACTAGCAACTCGCCTAAAATAACTTGACATGCAACCACACACTAAATTCGACTTTACTCAAAGTATGACTTAACTCGACTTGACTCAACTTGACTCGGTTAACTAACTCTCTAATTTTAGCCAACTCTTCATCCAGGAGTAATTAGCTATTTTAACACTCCCCCTTAATTATGACTGCTAAACTAGGACATGACTCATGAAAACTAAAACATGTCTGCTAGTCTATGTCTCAGATAGGATTACAACACCGAAGTTTCCTCTGTGAAACTCAAATACATCTTTTTTTAATGGATTAAGGAGTATATTAGCCAATTTATCACTTGATTTACAAGGCTTCAAGTGGACTTCTACATTTCTCACAAGCTCTCTAATAAAGTGATATCTTGTGTATTGATGTCTTCCAGAGTCATCACATTCATGTTTTATTGTATCGATGTTTTGAACCAACCTCTGTGGTTCATCATCAGGATAAAATGTGTGAAGAACAACAACATTACGGAGAATGAGACTACCTTGGAGTGCGATAAGACCAATAACACAGACGTTAGTCTCATATTCACAAAAATCGGTGAGATGGAAATGGTAAATAAAGAACATGAAACAACGATCCATTTGATGTTTGATAGCGGGATTAATAAATACGAGGCCCTCAGTGAAGACACTAATCTCACTATGGATGATAAGACATCATCCATATCTCAAGAAATAGGAAGAAACAATGAGACAGTGACATCAGATACTGGGAAAGTAAGCATCATAAATCTTTCCAATACCCAGATTGACCATGTCACTTTAGATCTACTTGAAAGAGGCCTAAATTTTGCCATTTCCCCTCTCACCATCCCCAAGGAAGACATTCTATGCAACATCGAATATGGGATCAAGGATTTACCAGACAATATTAAAGAGATTATTAGACGGGATTGCTCCGTAATCCTAAGAAAAGCTAAACCACCTAGAAGCAATATCTCCAAACAAGAATACCTAGCTCTCAAGACATTAAACCAAAACCCTAACATTGTCGTCTTGAAAGCTGACATAGGTGGTGTGGTTGTTATAATGAACACAAAATATTACAATGAAAAGATGCTAGATCACCTAACTAATAGTGGATTACATTAAACTAAAAATGAATCCCATAAGGAATATCTCCAAAAATGTCAATAACTTAATAAAAATGAGCAAAGAACATAATATCAGGAATCTGATTGAAACCAATCCCTACACCCCTAGGATTTATGGAGCCCCTAAAATTCACAAGGAAGGTATCCCCATTAGACCCATAATCAATACCATCGGAGGTCCTACTTACCATCTCGCGAAACATCTACCTAAGAAGCTTAAACCTATGCTAGGGAACATTGACTCCTTTGTTAAGGACTCTAATCACTTCATTAATGAGATCAAACACATAAAACTAGACCATAATGACATTTTGGTGAGTTTTGATGTAAAAGCTCTGTATACCAATATCCCCATAGATGAAACCATGGAAGTAGTCCGCAAAATCATTGATACTGACACAACTAAATTAGTATAAATTTGTCTGAAATCCACCTTTTTTAGCTTTAGGGATGATATATATGAACAAACTTGTGGTGTGGCCATGGGATCACCTCTATCCCCCATTATTGCCAATTTGTTCATGGAACATTTTGAAGCCAAAGCCATTGAGACCTAAACTTTGGAAAAGATATGTTGATGACACTTACGTCATTTGGCCTCATGGAAAAGAAAAATTAGACAAATTCCTAGAGCACCTTAACAGTCAATCAAATTCGATCAAGTTTACAATGGAAGTGGAAGAGAAGCAGTCTTCCCTTTCTTGATATCCTAATCAAGAGAAACCAAGAGGGATCAATATCTCACCAGGTCTATCGCAAGAAAACCCACACAGAACATTACGTGCATGCCAACTCTCACCATCATCCTGCTAAGAAACTTGGATTGCTCAGCATTCTAGCTACCAGGGCGGTACATATTTCAGATCATGATCATTTTAATCAAGAAAAGAACCACCTCTTGGATGTTTTTGAAAAGAATGGATATAGAAGATACCAAGGAATCAAATATTTTAAAAAAGTGGAGAATCCTAAAAACAAACAACCAATGGATGATAGTGCAGGCAAGATTCACCTACCCTACATTCTAGGCACCACTGATAAGATTTCACACATTTTAAAAATGAATAATATAAAAAGCACTTTCAAGCCCTTAAATACGATTAGCAGATGCCTGAAATCGGTAAAAGATCCCATTGATCCTAAACACCACAAAGGGGTTTATTTAGTTCTGTGTTCATGTGATAAATATTACATTGGTGCAATAGGCCGTTCTATATTGACTAGGATTCAAGAACTTGCCGCTGACATCAAACATAACCATTCCAAAACCTCAGCTCTAGCCGAACACTCTAGTAAAACTAATCATCACATTTGCATAGAAAACTCCTGTGTGGTGGCCAAAATTGACCATTATCACTATAGAAAAATTATAGAAGCTATCGAAATAGGAAAACACCCCAATAACCTTAACCGCAATGATGGTTGGAAAATAAGTGATAATTGGATTCCTACATTAACTAGGGTCTCTACCGTTTCCTAGGTCTCCTGACCCCGATATCTCGTGACCTCCTCATGGTTCAACCTATCCCTAATATCATTTTATGAACATTTGAATATTTAACATTAATCAAGAACCCTACCTTGCCTTGAATCCCTAAAAGAACTTTTAGTAAGGTTAAATTCCAATATTTTTTATTTCCTCAATTAACATTAAATTTAGGAAAATCCTGAACAATTTATCTTAGAAATTATTGATTAATAAAAACTCAATTAGTAATATTTAGAAGACCCTTTTAGTTTCATTATTATATTACATGTTTTAATTATTTTGCATTATTTATAACATTAATGTTAATACATAATATATTTAACATTAATAATCCTAATGTTAGCAAAATTAATTAATACAAAAACTTTTATTAATGGACAAATAACATTATATCATTTAAAATCTTATAATACTATAATGTCACATAAAATCATATTAGAATAATAACATTAGGTATTAACTAATGTTATTAAAAATAACTATAACTAAAAATTTTAATTAATAACATATTAATATTATAATATTACATGGTATTTGATATAAATAAATAAAAATTAATTAATTATTTAAACTAACTTTATTTCTTAACAACATCAAAATTGTTGGCTCCTTACATTAACAGCTCAATTTTTCTTCTATTTATTGCCCCAACATTATCTGACTTCTTCACACATCTGATCTTGATGATGAACCACAAAGGTTAATTCGAAACGTCGATACAATAAAACATGAATGCGATGACTCTGGAAGACATCAATACACAAAATGCAAATCGCTTAAGCCTAAAATCTATAAAGTGATATCTAGTATCAATATGCTTTCTCTTTTGATAAAACAAACTATTCCTGGATAATGCAATCGTTGAAGTGTTGTCACAATATATTGTTGTTGATCTTTGTTGTTTCTGCTTGATTCCATCCAATACACTTCTTAACCACGATGCTTGACATGTTGTTGATGTTGTTGCTACATATTCTGCTTTTGCTGACGAAAGTGTCACAATAGGTTGCTTCTTAGATGCCCATGCTATCACACCTTAACCAAGATGGAACACGTAACCGAAAGTGTTCTTCCTATCATCCAAATTGCCTGCAAATTCATTATCTATATATCCAATCAAGTCCTTCTTTTTGTGCTTTCATACATTATTCCACAATCTCTAGTTCCTACTATGTATCTCATGATTCTTTTTCCTGCTCTCCCATGTGTGTCTTTTGGAATCTCCATAAACGTGGAAATCAAATTCACTCTTTGCATAATATTTGGTCTTATAGTTATGAGATACATGAGGTTGCCAACCAATCTTTCGAACGGAGTTGGATTGACATATGATCCTTCATCATCCTTGCTTAACTTTGTACTTGTTGCAACTGGTCTAGGCACACGTTTCCAATTCTCCATCTTGAATCTTTTCAGCTAATCTCTAGCATATTTATTTTGACAAATAAAAATTCCTTTTTAGATTGCTCAACTTCTATACCAAGAAAATATTTCATGAGACCAAGATTTGTCATCTCAAATAATTTCATCATGGCTGCTTTAAATTCATCTAACTCAAGGTCACCAGTATAAATCATGTCATCCACATATAAACAAACAATCAATATTTATCCATGCTCATTTACCTTTGTGTACAACGTAGGCTCAATGTTGCTTCTACAAAATCCATTCTTGATCATGTAGCTATCAATTCTGCTATACCAAGCTCTAGGCACTTTCTTGATCCCATAGAGCAATTTGTTCAACCTGTAAACTTTATCTTATTGTCCTTTAAATTCATAACATGGAGGTTGTTGCACATAAATGTCTTCTTCTAGAATTCCATTCAAGAACGTTGATTTCACATCCATTTGATATACTTTCCACTTGTTCTAAGTTGTTGTGGCTAAGACTGCTCTTATAGCATCCAATCTAGCAACTGGAGCAAACATTTCTCCAAAATCTATTCTCGATTGTTATGAGAATCATTTTGCTACAAGTCTCGTTTTAAATCTGTCAATTTCACATTTCTCATTCAACTTTGTCTTGTACACCCATTTTGCACCAATGAGGTTTTTATCGTTTGGAAAATCAACCAAATCCCATGTATCAATCTTTTCAATAACTTCAATTTCTTCATCCATGGCTTACACCCAATTTTCATCTCTGATTGCTTCTTCAAACGAAGAAGGTTGGAATGACAACAATGCTAAATTTGAACTAACATTCCAAATCATCATAAATATCTTTCGGACTTCTCATTTATCTCTTACCATTGCTTGGTTCATCATCTGATTGACTTCTAGGAGAATTCCAATCTATTGATCTGCTTAAGATCTATGCTGCTCAAAAAATCTTGGAGTCCTTGCTGGTGTGACTCTATTTGGTGTCTTCATGCGTAATTTTTGTTTCTCTTTTTCTGCTACATCCTCTTCTTCCATCGATGGCACTTGCGCATCAACTATTTTGTCTATACTCCCATTCCATGACTCTTGTTCTTTGAAGACAACATCTCTGTTGATTATGGTGTTCTTGGTGACAGGGTTATACAATTTGTAAGCTTTTGATTACTCACTAGAGCAAGTAAATATGCATTTTTCACTTTTATAATCCAACTTTCCTCTTAGTTCTTTAGGCACATGTGCATAAGCTACACATCCGAACATCTGAGATGAGATACACTGCAAGACATACCTGACCATGTTTCTCCCGGTACTCTGTTCATCACAGTCTTTGTAGGAGATATGTTTATCACATAAACAACACATGCAACTGCTTCTTCCCAATACTCATTAAACAAGTTTCTTCCTTTCAACATGTTCCTTGCCATGTTCATAATTTTCCTATTCTTTCTCTCTGCTACACCATTCAGTTGCGATGTGTATCTAGTTGTAAATTGTCTTCTGATTCCATGTTGTTTGTAGTAATCATGGAATGCCTTTGAATCATATTCTCCAGCACAATCTAACCTCAATACCATGATTTTCCAATCACTTTGGTTCTCTGCTAAGGCTTTGAATCCTTTGAACTTAGAAAAGTTTCATACTTCTACTTCAGGAATTAAACCCAAGTATTTATGCTATAATCATCAATTAAAATGAGGAAGTAACAACTTCCACCAATCGACTGTGTCCTCATAGGTCCACACATATTTGTATACACTAGCTCAAGAGGTTGTTTTGCTCTGTATGCAACTCCCTCTAGAAAACTTTCACAGTGTTTCTTTCCCAAGATGCAACACTCACAAGTACTGGCAGTTTCTTTGATGGGAGGTAACCCTCTAACCATTTGTTTCAGCTGCAACAATATTAAACCAGAGAAGTGCAAGTGTCCAAACCAAAAGTGTTATAACCAATAATCATTAGAACTGTAAATGAACTGACATAGTCACTGTAATTCATAATTAGAGGAAAGAGTTTATTCCTTGTCATATGCGCCTTTGCTATTGGCTGCTTGCTTGGGGGCTTGTCATATATAGCACACTTTTGTCCTTGAAAAGTAACTATGTATCCTTTCTGTATCAATTGACCAACACTTATTAGATTATGTTTGAGACCAGGGACATAATATACCTCCGAAATTGTTTTCGGCTCCCCCTGCTTGGTTGTAATGTTGACCACTCCTTTTCCATCTACATTCAAATTCTTGTCAGTCACCAACTTTAACTTTGTCTTCACAGATTGATCCAAAATTGCAACCAAATTCTTGTTGTCTGTCATTTGGTTACTGCAACCACTGTCTAATAGCTAAACATTATCAAAAGGTTCATGCATGGTATGAAAAGCTAGGGATATGGAGTTAGTATTCTCTATAGTGACATTAGCTCTCTGGTTTCCTTGATCAGATATCCTCTTCTTGCAATCGTAGGCACAATGACCAAAGCAATAATAACATCTCACCTTTGATTATTGTTGAAGTTTTTGTTGTTGCTTCCACTTTCATGTTCATGCTCTTCTCAGTCATCTCTCTAAAAACCATGTATTCCGCCTCGTCCTCTGCCTCTCGATCTACTTCTGCCTTAACCTCCAGCTCTTGAAATAGAAACCTGACCCTTAAAATCAGTTTCTAAAGTGGAATACTTATTTTTGTCTATCCTTTCCTCATGGAATAGAAGTGATCCCATCAGTTGATCAACTGTTAACATTTCCAAATCCTTGGTTTCTTCTATGGCTACTACCACAGCATCAAATTTGGTAAACAAAGATTTGAGGACCTTCTCAACCACTGTTTGATATTTAAAATCATCACCATAATTTTTTAACTAATTTATGATGAACATGACCCGATTCATGAATGAATCGATGTCCTCTACAGACGTTAAAAATCTATCCTAGTATTGTGCAACTTAACAATATTGACTTTGGTCATACCTTTATAGATTGTCGCCAAGGTATCCCATGTTGTATTTCTTGAAGGCGTGATCATAATTTTATGGAACATTGCTTGGTCCACTCCTTGCTGGATAAGTTGCAAGGCATGTGCCTTCTTTTTTTTGTTTTTCTTCCATTATTCCCTCTTTGCATTACTGAGTGCTCGTTCTTTTGCTTCATTCTAAGGTTCTGGAAACCCAAACTAGACATAATCCCACACATCATGAGCCTTTAATGTGGTTGCCATCTTAATGGACTACACATCATAATCCTTCCCTCTAAACGGAGAAATCTATGGCTAGAAATTTGATAAAGCCATCCTTTAAAAAAAAGTTCTCTTCGAATTTTATAAAATCATTTTTCAAAATAACCCTCCTTTATTAGCTTAAGAGGTTCCACCACACTTTATCAATAAATAAATAAATAAACAATTTAATAGAGCGCTTTTATTTCATACAATGAAACTCAACCATATGACTTGAAATGTGATTTAAAGAATTGTCACGTATATTAAAATATATTTAATTCCCACGTGATTCTTTTCAACTACGACCTTTTGACTTACAGTCACCGCCTTTTAATATGTCATGGGATTTGCCCACCCCCAAAGCTGTAGACCTGCGCAAATTTCCCGATTTTTCACACAATGTTAAGTTTGTGACAAATTGTCGCGGTTTTTCACTCCTTAACAGTGCGAAATTAAAAAAAATATCGGCCTTCTTCACTTGGCTCTTTTCTTACTGGCTCTGCAGGGACCACAAATCTTGTGATCTTTAATTTGGATACCAAATTGTTGGAAAGACAAAGGAGGTAAGAGACAAAATAACCCAAATAATTCACACACAAAATAACATGAGTTGTGGCTCTTCAATTGATCACATAAAATTGATGATTACAATGAACCCGGTGAGGGGTATTTAAACCTTTTCCAACGAGAGACTCACCTAAAATAACTTGGCATGAAACCACACACTAAATTCGACTTTACTCAAAATACGACTTGACTCAACTTTACTCAGTTAATTGACCCTCTAATTTTTGCCAACTCTTCATGCAGGAATAATTAGCTATTTTTATGTAACATCTCCCAATACCAGGTATATTCCTTTTTTAAGGTATCCCCAATTAAATTATTTTTTGTTAAAGACTGGTCATATATATATATATATATGAGATGGGTGCTTGAATTTCAAAGTTTCCCCACCACAACATACATAGCATCTCCTTGCCCTTTCTAGGTTCTTAAAACAATAGAACCAACTTTGATACTCTTTTTCTTAGTGGGAGTTTTTTACTATGCTTATCCTCCTTTCAAAGATCTTAGACATATTGGATTTGATCTTTGCAATCAAGCCTACTATTTTCGAAGTAAATATATATGAATATGGTTTCCTCTTATACAAATGAATTGGTGAGTCTAAAGATAACTAAGAGATCCAAAATTCAAATCCCTAGTTGTGACCCAATTTAAGGAAAAAAAATTATTTAAATATATTTTAAATACCATTATATAAAAGAGTAATAAATAAATTTCTAGGAGTAGCTTAATTGGTGAGTCTAAAACTAACTGAGAGATCCAAAGTTCAAATCCTTAGTTGTTACCCAATTTGCATATAAGAGAATAAATTATAAACCTTAAAAATTTATTGATAATCACATGCCGTTCAAACAAATAAATTTCTTTAAAATACCAAGACAAATTTGGAAAAGCTTTTTTTAATAATAATTATATTTGAAACTAAATTAAAAAATGCAATTCATATTCAATTTGTGTAATGATCAATTTGGTGAAACCAAATTATATGTCATTATAAATATTCTTAAATTTAACTAGTTAAAGCTTTTCTAAAAACATTTATTTCATAAACTATTAAATTTTATTAAATTTTTGAAACCCCTGAAAATTATTAGTTTCAAAACTATACATATGTTTTAGTGGCTATTGTAGAGTGTCAAGATTATCTCTTCTCATATGTTTTTGTATATTTAAGGTGGTTGATATAGATGAAGGCTTAATAAATATAATAAAAAAAATTATTGCAATATAAAGAAAGGTCTTACCAATGCACACAATTACCTAATTAACCATGTATAAAAAGATTATGGGTCAACTTTAACTTGAAAAAAAAAAACATATCTTATTCTAAAATTGAACATTTTGCTAAATAAAATTTGTTTATATATAAATGGATATTATAAATAATACTGGGGAACGTTATAAATAATAATGAGGAACTTATTAGAATTGGAATAATCCCAAATCCCTAGAAAATTGGTGGGTGGGAAGCCACTTGCAAGGAATCTAATTTTTTAAACTTATTAAAAGTAATGGACCATTTTGCTAAATAAAATTTTGTTAGGAGCCACTTGGCACCAATATAATTTTTAAAAAAAGTCAATGCAACCTAACCAACTTTGAAACACACTACAACTCTTGATAAGGAGTAAGACAAAGCATGTGCAGAACATATTCCCTTAAGAATCAATCTAAATTATTAATTAAAAAAAAAAAAAAATAACTGATCCTCTTTCCCCTTAAGTTAAAATAAAAAACCTATAACAAAAAAAATTAAATTAAAATATAAAATAATTAAAAAAATGCTTTTGGGAGCACATCTTTCTGTCTAAAAAGTCATTTGTTGGCTTTCCCAGTTGTGGGATTGGTGCTTGTACAAAGGTGCCTTTATCAAAGAGGAAAGAAATGAAAAGAGAGTCCAATGTTGGTATGGCAAATGTGGCTGCAAAATAAAAAAAAAAAAAAAAAAAATGTCAAGAATGATGACCCACTTCCATTCTTGAGGAAAGGCAACAACAAATTCCCACTTGAGAGTTCTAGTGTGGGACAAGCAGCAAAAAGAAAGGCAATTTCACTTGGTCCAATCGACAAGATTTTTCAAAAGGAAAAATGGGAAGAGCTTGATCTCGCCATTGCCTTTATTTACTATTCTAAAAGATTTTAAAATATATCTATTAAAATATAAAGAATGTCTTACCAATGCACACAATTACCTAATTAACCATGAATAAAAAGGTTATGGGTCAACTTTAACTTGAAAAAAAAAAAACATATCTTATTCTAAAATTGAACATTTTGCTAAATAAAATTTGCTTATATATAAATGGATATTATAAATAATACTAAGGAACATTATAAATAATAATGATGAACTTATTAGAATTGGAATAATCCCAAATCCCTAAAAAATTGGTGGGTGGGGAGCCACTTGCAAAGAATCTAATTTTTTAAATTTACTAAAAATAATGGACCATTTTGCTAAATAAAATTTAGGAGCCACTTGGCACTAATATAATTTTAAAAAAGTCAAAGCAACCTAACCAACTATGAAACACACTACAACTCTTGATAAGGAGTAAGACTAAGCATATACATAACATATTCCCTTAAGAATCAATCTAAATTATTAATTAAAAAAAACATTAACTGATCCTCTTTCCCCTTAAGTTAAAAATAAAAAAACCTATAAAAAAAAACTAAAATAATAAAATAATTAAAAAAATAAAATTATTTACTATTCTAAAAGATTTTAAAATATATTTAAAACATATTTTATTAAATAAGTTTAACCGTAAAATTCCACCTCTACTAATATAAAGAGCCAAATTAGAATAGCTATCATACAAATGGACACGCATTAAGGAATATATGGAGTGGTTCGCTGGATTAAACGGCCAAATTAGAAGAGCTATCATCCAAATGGACACGTATTAAGGAATATATGGAGTGGTTCGCCGGATTGGCATTTCAACGGCCGACCATTTTACCATAGTCTAAATGTGCGATCATTTGGCTCCGAAAATAAAGGCTTTTTTGGCATGATTTTGTTGAAATGATTTTTTTTTTAAATATAAGATATAATTATTAAATTTTAATGTTTCAAAAGTGTTTGTCCTTGTTAAATTTATTTTTTTCTGAAATGAAATTGTTTTTTAATGTTAAACACACATGGTGAGCGGGAATAATAATAAAGATAAAACATGCATTGCAATTTTATTAACAATTTGATATATATTTATAGTACATTTGGTGACCGTTGGGATTCACATCCCAAGGTCCCTTGGACTGCTTTGTCCATTCGGCTTCCACGCTAACCCTTTAGGATTAGGTGTCCAACATTCCCCCCCTTTGATCCGAAGGGTTATGTATGAGTCCAAGAAAAGAGTTGTAATACAAAATGTGCAAAAATGCATTGCAGCACTAGGCTAAATGTGCTCTATGAAATGTTGGTATAAAGGGCGGTGGTTTAAGGATGACCACCAACACTGGAACGCTTAGTGCAGTTCCTGGAACTCTTCCAAAATTCGCAAGAAGAAGTCTTCTGCTAGAGGAAGTGATCCTATTGTTTTAAAGAGGGAAACCTTCAACCGTAAAAGGGAGGTCTCACCCCACATAAAAGGTAAAACTTCAACCTGTAAAAGGGAAGTCTCAACCTGTGAAGGTTTAAGGATGACCAACAACTTTGGAATGCTTATGCAATTCCTGGAACTCTTCCAAAACTGGCAAGAAGCTGGAGTCTTCTGCTAGAGGAAGCGTTCTCAATTTTGTCTCCGGAACTCTTCCAAAGCTGGCAAGA